>PVJN01003022.1:0-109827 GCA_004026805.1 Lasiurus borealis | reverse complement strand
CTGATGCTCTATCCACTGAACCACACCAGTTAGGGCCTGCACAATACGTATATTCTTCATGATCACAGTGGGCTCTCCGGGGTAGCTTCTCAAACTGCCCTGAGTGTAATGCCCACCTGGGAAGCTTGCTAAGGTGCAGACTGTTGCCAGCTGGCGTGGCTCAGTGGTTGAGCGGCGACCTCTGAACCAGGAGGTCACGGTTCAATTCCTGTCTGGACACACACCCGGGTTTCGGGCTCAATCCTCAGTGTGAGGTGTGCAGGAAGCAGCTGATCCAGGATTCTCTCTCATCATTGATGTTTCTCTCTCTCTCTCTCTCTCTCTCTCTCTCTCTCTCTCTCTCTCTCTCTCTCTCTCTCTCTCTCCCCCTTTCTGGAATAAAAAAGTTTTTAACAAGATGCAGATTGGCACTCAGTAGGTCTGGGCAGGGCGTGGCTTCTTCATTTTTCAGTCTCACTGTGAGGCGCAGGCTCCTGTCCATACAGACCACGGTCTGAGCAGGAAGGTTCAAAGGCTGCTGTGAAGTTCAGACTCGCAGCCAGACTTACAGACACGGGACCCGAGTCCCCAGCCCCTCCACCTGGGAAACAGTCCCGTGATCTGTCACACCACGATCACGTATGAACGTTGCAGCAGCTTTTTAATTCCCTGCGAGTTGGCTGAACATCTCTGATGACAAGTGCCACTTGATTGCAAACGAAGCTTCTAATTTCCGCTCCCTTTTACTCAGAGGGGGTCGCAGTCTTGCAGGCAAGCCTTTCTCCCAAACAAACTCCTCATCAAGTCCGTTCGCCGCCCGCCACGTGCTCGGGGCTGAATTCTTCGTTCCAGCATCGATGCTGGAACCCGCAGCCCCAGCGTGATGGCGTGGGGCGTGGAGCCACTGGGAGCAGAGCGGGTTTGGATGAGTCATGAGAGTTCAGGCCTCGTGATGGGATTAGTTTCCTTATAAGAAGAGTTACAGAGAGGCCAGAGTGCGCGCTCTCTCTCTCTCTCTCTCTCTCTCTCTCTCTCTCTCTCTCTCTCTCTCCTCCCCCCACCCCCTTCACTGCCATGTGAGGCCCCAATGCAAGCTGCAATCTGGCCCTCTGGAAGCAGAGAGAGATGCCGCACGAGGGAATGAATCTGCTCACACCTTGCACTTGAACTTCCTAATGTGGACAGTCCTGTGTTGCAGATGGCCTTCTTATTCTCGTCACCCTCCTTTCTCTGCCTTTCATAACCTGAGGAGAAACACCGGTGCCAAATAAACTGACCCCATTCTACCCCAAACAAAACGCAAAAGGGGAACAGAAATTCCCGGAAGCAAGGAAATAAGGGAGTGAGGACATAGCCTGCAGGCCCCTCCATGAACCCCGATGGATGCTTGCTTGTGGGAACCCACCTTCAGTCTCCCCTGCCCTCAATCCCACCTCCGTTCGTTGGGATTCTTGGTTATGGAGTTGAGTGATTTTTAATGGTTAAAATCGTGGATGTCAATAGCTGTGTGGCCTCAGGCGAGTTACAGAACTGCTCTGTGCCTGGTCTCTCTGAAATGAGGAGAGTAGCAGTCCTTACACTGTAGATGGGATGGTGAGAAGTAGCCAATTTAATATCTATAAAGTGTTTAAGACCATGTCTGGCACATTATTGGCCTAATATAAACATCACCTTCCATTATGTCTATACATGTACACTCACTTATATTTAATCACTTTAGACATTAATTTTTATGTGATGTCATGGATAATTAATTGGCTGCGGAAATGCCCCTTCCAGTACTTTGTCATTTTGTATATATATTTTAAAGGCCCGATGCATGAATTCGTGCATGGGTGGGCTCCGGCCAGCCTGGCCAGGAGCAGGGAATATGGGCAGTTGGCCAGTTTGCCTGCTGGTCAAACTCCTGATTGAGGGGACACTTTAGCCTTTTATTCTATAGGATAGACACTGAGTGGCCAGAAGATGATGCGTTCAGAGATCGTCATCATCTGGCCACTTGGCGTGTATTTCAGCCTGTTCTTACCTCCTTCATACAACATTCCATATTCCACAAGGAGCCCTTTGAGTTCCCAGAATTCTGTTGGCAGGATTCAAGGCTCAGGCAGTACATACATGTGTCTCCTTGGGTCAAGGAGTCCCGGGCAGTCCCCTCAGGCTGAAGGTCCAAGATGCGCAGACAGAGGAGCGAAGATGAACGTGGGAGGGCGGAGAACAGCTGGGAGTGTTAAACAGTCCGTGCGGGAACAGAATCACAATGCGGGTGGGGCTCTGTGGGGCACCCAGGGGGAGATAAAGGGACTTGCCAACCTCAGATGGGGGAGCCACCTTATATCCTTTCTCGGGTCACCAGGGGCGACTCCTCCTGCCGAAGGACTGGTTGATGCCAGTCTCTGTCTAAATAAATACATGCTATTTTATTTTTAATCAAAATTTTACTTACAAATAATTTTCAAACTCTCCTGGTACTCAAGGACTAGCAGGATAAAACCAACGCTGCTACCTCCTTTCGTGTATTTCACCTGCTCCCAGGGGCAAATACATCGAACTCTGCCTATTTCTTGTTATTTATTTATTTTTAAAATATGTTTTTTATTGATTCCAGAGAAGAAGGGAGAGAGAGAGAGAGAAATATCAATGAGGAGAGAGCAACATTGATTGGCTGCCTCCTGAACGCCCCCTACTGGGGATGGAGCCCACAACCCGAGCACGTGTCCTGGCCAGGAATCAACCGTGACCTCCTGGTTCATAGGTCTGTGCTCAGCCACTGAGCCTCGCCGGTCGGGCTGTGAGGGACTTTCACTGTTCAACACAAGCCATGCTGAACGAGACTTCCAGGGAAAGATAGACATCTTCCCAGTTTCATGTGTTGAATGGCATTCATTCTTGGTAGTTAGCCCTGCTTCCTCTTCAATACTTGTTTATTTCTTTACGTATCCGTTCCCCAACCAGATCAGAAAGCTTTGAGAGAAAGACACCATCTTATAGCTCTGACTCCTCAAAGACAGCAGAATTCCTTCCTGATTGTAAGTGCTCAATCAGTACATGTTCAATGAATGCATGAAGGCTGTTTCCTTTGATGATAGCCCACTAGCCAAAACCGGTTTGGCTCAGTGGATAGAGAGTCAGCCTGTGGATTGAAAGGTCCCACATATGATTCAGGTCAAGGGCATGCACCTTGGTTGCGGGCACACCCCCAGTAGGGGGCGTGCAGGAGGCAACTGATTGATGTTTTTCTCTCATGGATGTTTCTAGATTTCTATCCCTCTCCTTTCCTCTCTGTACAAAATCAATAAAATATATTTAAAAAAAGATGATAGCCCTCTAAACCAGCGTTCGCCAACCTTTCCGACCTCACAGACCACCAATGGTCCATGGACCATGGGGTTGGTGACCACTGCTCAGAGCTATAAAGATAATCCTTATCTTAATGCCTATTTTGCCTCTATTTCTGGTCCAAGGCCAGCTCCACCTGCCGCTGACAATTCATGTTCTAAGTGACAAGGTGGAGATTAAGTTGTTGCTGAACCATCTTTCTGAATGTAACTCATGCTTTCAAGTGTCACATCTTTCTTATATGGCCAGTGCTTTTACACCCATGTTTTTTCATCTTTAAGTTTGTCAAGCATTATTCTCTACCACCTCTCAGACACCTCTAACTTTGTCGTTAGGAAATAAATGACATTTCTGAAGTCTTTTTTTTTTTTAGATGAAAAACATTCTCTGAAGCTTCTGAGTACTGCTATTAGTTTTTCTGAAATATATTTTCATAACACTCGGTGTTCAAGTAGCATTTATATTCAAATTGCACCAAGAAATTCAGTGTTATCCTTGAGTTACAAAGCAAATTGTATCTTAAACATTATATTTAAAGTCAAAGCCTCCAATTTTAGCTTTTATTTTTATTTTTAAATAATTCTTTATTGTTGAAAGTGTTACATAAGCCCATCATTTTCCCCCATTGACCCCCTCCAGCTCACCCTGCCCTTGGCCTTAAAGTCCTAGTGTCTGTGTCCATGTGTTATGCATATATGCATACAAGGTCTTTGGTTGATTACCGCCCACTCACCGGCCCCCACTCCCCGCCTTCCCTCTGAGCTTCCGCACTCTGTTCCATGCTTCCATGTCTCTGGATCCATTCTGTTAATCAGTTTATTTTGTTCCTTAGATTCCACATATGAGTGAGATCATGTGATACTTGTTCTTTCTCAATTTTGGCTTTTGGAAACACACCTTGAATCCATTTATTCACTCATCTATGAAAACATTTATTGAAAACCTACTATGTGCCAAGCACTTTTGGGAGCCTTAGTAATCTATATATATAAAAGCCTAAGTGACTGTTATTACTGGATGGCCAAATGACCAGCCAATAGCTATGATGCGCACTGACCACCAAGGGGCAGATGCTCAATGCAAGAGCTGCCCCCTGGTGGTCAGTACGCTCCCACAGCCAACTTCCTGTAGTCCCTCCCCACTGCTGGCCAAGGCATCCCACCCATGCGCGAATTCGTGCACTGGGCCTCTAGTTAATATATAAAAATGTTCTCTGGTTCAAGGAATCCAGCAGGAAAAAATCATGGATTATAAGCAAAATAATATGCATCTTATATGTACATGCCGTGGTTCATGAGACTAGTGTGAAAGGACATGAGCATGAAATTAGATTGCATGAGAGCAGGGAGGGTATCTACTTCTCAACACCATTGTGTTTTTATGTGTGTGTGTTTGTTTGTTTTTTGTTGTTAATCCTCACCCGGAGATATTTTTCCATTGATCTTTAGAGAGAGTGGAAGAGGGGGGAAAGACAGAGAGAAATATTGATGTGAGAGAAAACACATCTATTGGCTGACCCAGGGCGAGGGATCGAGCCTGCAACCTAAGTACCTGCCCTTGATCAGAATCGTACCTGGGGCCCCTCAATCCACACGCCAACACACTATCCACTGAGCCAAACTGTATGAATGTGCGTCAGTTTAAGCTTTTAGTTCAAATCCGTCAAACATTTATCACCTACTTACTATATTCTAGGTGCCCAGTGTGTATATATATCTCATAAAACTTAATAACATGAATTAAGGTTGCATGGGCATTTACATCAGACAGAACAGCGGAAATTGATAAATAGTAACAGCTGAGAATTTTCCATCCACTTCCATTCTTCACAAGATTTGGTGGTTACCTCAAAGGCCTTCTCAGACATTGGAATGTAACCCCCTTTTATCCCAGTTCAGTGGTTCTTAATTTTTAACATAACTAAGGATTACTATATACTGTTGTTATATTCCAAACCATCTGTAATCGGCATGGTTGATAGTTTTGAGTATATACTAATATTCTCTTGCATGCCAATTTTGTTATATTGGTAGGAAATTTTTACTTGCTCTTGTTTTGATCAGATCATTTTTTAATCAGGTCATTCACAATAGAGAGAAAAAGCAATGCCTTTAAAATTGTGTCATTTGTGCCTCAGCTCTTCTGATATCTTTTTTTCTTGAACATTCTGATCTCCTCGGGAGAGACTATTTATATCATACTAAATAAGGGAAAACAGCCCATCCACTTTGGAGAGAACCCTACTTCCAGAGAGAGCCAGGCTGTGCTGAGTTGGATGGCTCCTTCCTGCCCTCCCTCCCTGAGGTTCTAAATTTCTTTTAGGCTAGTCAAGTCCATGTCTGACTCAGGCGTTCATACTTGTTCCCTCTTCATGGAAAGCACTTCCTCCAGAGACTAGCCTGGCTTATACCCGCGCTCTCTTCAGCTCCACCTTCAAGTGTCCTCCACAGAGAGGCCTTCACTAACCACTCTATGCAGCACAAACCACGCTTCCACTCCTACACCTGCTAAACTCCTTATCCTCATCCATAGCACTTATCCAAAATAGTATGTCTTAGTTGACCATTGTTGTATAACACATTACCCTAAAATTAGTAACTTTGAACAACAAACATTAATCATTAGATGATTTCTGTAGGTCAGCAATCTGGCCACCGTGTACCTTGGCCCTTCAGCTCAGGGTCTCTCCACAAGTCTGCAATCAATGTGTGAACCGGGACCACAGACTCCTCATGGTTAAATTGGAGCAGGTTAAATTCTGCTGCCCAGATCATCCACCTGGCAGTTGGCAGGATTCAATTGCTGGAGGGTTGCTGGACTGATGGCCCCAGGTCCTCTCTGACTTTGGGCCATCTTCAGTTCCTTGCTACATCCGTCTCTTTTTGCACGGCTTAAAACACGGCAGCCGTTTCAAGCATGATAGTGCCAGCAAGATGGAAGCCACTGTCATTTAAAAGCTAATCTCGGAAATGAAATCCCATCATTTTTGTGGAATTCTACCACTAGAAGTAAGTCCCAGCCCTGTCCACACTCAGCGATCGTGGATTACACAATGACATACATCTAGTTTATTTTCTGTCTCCTCCATATATTGAAATATGAAGTCAAGGAGAGCTGGGTTTTGCCTTTTTGTTTACTGCTCAATCTCCAAGGTGTTTAATCCAACAAATATTTGTTGAATGTTTTCATTTCATAAAACGACGGAGCTTATGAAATAAACATTCATATAATTTCCTTGATGAATCACTGGAAAATCACAACCCTCTCTCTTAACAAATGGATGCTCATTAGTAACCTCTTTGACCTCATTTTTTTTTCTCTCATAATAACCCCTTTTGCATTTTAAACTTTGGTCTCTTGGAACTTAATTCGTTTCTCCACCATGCCCTATTTTATGTCTCAGACTTCACACATTTAGGTCCTTGAAAAGTCTCTTCCCAATACAGAGGCCTTCTTGACTGTTTATTGATTATCTTTGAACTTCAAATAATATCCTTTCCTTCTTGTTTCACAAATGGATTGTTTCACAAACTGTTTCACAAACTCGTTGCCTTTTCTCTTTGGAAGAACAACAGGTTACAAAAGACCATACAGGTCTGGTTTGCTTCCTGTCCCCAAGTCATTGATAGTCTGTTTGGGAAGAAGACACATATTTGAAAACTTAAGTAGCAGTAAAAGGGCATATCTGTGAACAAGCGAACTCTCAGATGGGTTTTCAGGATGAGAATGACTTTCGAGGTGAGGAGAAGGATTAAGGTCCTTCCTAATCAGGAAAATAGTATAAATTTATTAAGAGTGGAAGTGCCCTGGCTGGTTTGCTCAATGGTTAGAGCATCTGCTCACACACTGTTGGTTGGATTCCCAATCAAGGACGTTTTACCTGGATTGTACATGTGATCCCCAGCCCTGGTCTATCCGTAGCAAACTCTTTATTCTCAAATGGTAGTTTTGCATTCCAGAGTTTTCTCCCCTTAGCATCCTCAGTGTGACCCCTTCAAAAATATTACTCCATTGCTTCTGGAATTTTCTGCTGTGATGAGAACTTCATGTTGGTATCTCTTTCTGCTCTCCTGGGAAATCTGCCTTTGCCTCTCTCTCTCTTTAGTGATGCTTGCATTTCACTTGGTTCTTGGATGCTTAGGAAGTTTCTGAGACTCAAGTTTAAAAACTTTAGTTTTTTGCAGGGTTGTCTGAGAAACTAGTCACATTATGCGTAAAAGGTCCCCTAGTTACTTATAATTTAAAAAGAGAGTAAAATGCTGTTTTGTGAATTCTGTTCAGGATCAGGGATCACAATTTCCTGGTGAAAAACAATGTGTGGATACTTCTCTCCGTATTTTACCTTAACCAAGAAAAGGACAGAGAGAAATAGATAAATCCGTGCTGCTTCTGGCCTTTGAAGATTTGTTATGTTGTGACTTGCCATTCCTAAAGACAATTAAAAGCTTTTTGGAATATATCCAAACTCTATTATTTAACAACTGAGGATATCAGCAAACTAATCCGCCGAAGATTTCCAGATGACCTTGGGAGGCAAACATTCCTCCTTGTTTTGGGAAAGTTATAAAAAGCCAGTTCAAGCAGGCGCAGCACACAAAGGGCTTGGGAAATTAGAAATCCAAGCACAGAATATCAATGAAGTGACCTTACTTTGTCTGCCATCCTTTATGCAGTTCGGGTTGGACCGAAGACTGTTCTGTCTCCCTGGTCATTAAAGCATGCTAGGCCATTACTGCAATTTGGGTAATACCGAGTCATAGGGTTACACGCTTATCATTCCTCAGAATGGTAGGCAGAACATGTGCTTTCTTATTGGAGGGAAAGGAAGCCTCGGAGATTCGGGATGTGTCTCAAGTAAGAGGAGTTTGGGCTTCATCCAGCACATCACGTGGATCTTTGTGGGTGGAAGGAGTGGATGGCAAAACGTGGGATTCTGATGCCTCACCTAAGGCACTCTCTTCTCCTATTGCTTTTCGTCATATGGAACGGTGTTACCAGTGTAGAGGGAAGAAACAGACTTGTTTGGAAGGCACAATCGTTCCTAGTCAGAAAGGGAAGAGAAACTTCGAGAGTTAGAAACTATTTTTTCCATTCTATTTTAGTGTTTAAAAAAAATATTTTTACTAGAGGCCCGGTGCATGAAATTTTTGCACACATAGGGTCCTCAGGCCTGGCTGATCAGGGGCTTCCTTACCCCGCTGCCAGCTGCTGGTTGGAGCCTTTCTTCATTCCGCACTGCCCCCTGGTGGTCAGCACACATTGTAGTGAGCAGTCCAACTCTCCGTCAGTTGAACTCCTGAAAGGATAATTTGCATATTAGCCTTTTATTATATAGGATTAACCTTGTATTAATCTTATATGAAGGGAGGGAGATAGAAACATCAATGATGAGAGAGGATCGCTGATCAGCTGCCTCCTACATGCCCCCCCACTGGGGATGTGCCCACAACCAAGGTACATGTCCTTGACTGAACTTGAACCCCAGACCCCTCAGTCCGCAGGCCAACGCTTTATCCACTGAGCCAAACCAGTTTCGGCAGTCTACCTGTTTTCTGAGCAGAGACACTGATTGTCTCTTCAAGGATGGTTGTACAGTGAGCAGATTTGGCTGGCAGTTAAAGCAACACCACCAGAGCAAAGGCAGGTTTGTGTGTGGTCCAGCATAATAAAGATCAGGACCAAGGTCACCCAGGCTTTGCTGTCCCTGCTAAAACATGCAGGTTCCCTTCGTTTGGGGTCCCTGTTCAGTTGCCATGTGTAGGCATCATCTGCCCCACTTTGAGCTCGCCATTGCCTCTCTGTGAACTTCACCCTTGGGACTGGCACCAGAGACGATCCTCTGACTGTTGTTAATGCTGCAAGCAATACATTCTTTTCTCCTCTGACCCGGGAGTCTCGTGTCTTCCGCACGCACACATGATGAACAGAGCACATCCACTTGGTAGCTTGCAAGTAGAGGAATAGCTGAGGCCTTCTGCAGTTGCTGCAAGGCCATCTAGGCAGAAAGTAGCGACATGTGACCCCATGGGGGCTCATCCAGCCTCCACACTGTCCTGTTTGCCAGGGAAATAGGCGTAAATAACCGCAGCAGGAGCGCGTGGTGGAAGTAGGACTGTCTGATTACATTCTAAACTCATGAGGTCCAGAGCTCATTTCCTCTTCTTCTCTATTTAACCCTTGAAATTATATCCAGCCTTACTCGCCCACAAAGGAAATGGGTCACCTGTACTGGAGGCGGGTTGCCGAAGGTCACCTGTCAGCAGATAAGCTATTTCCCCTGGGAGGCATTCACCTTTTTCCATGAAGGCATTGCTTGTTAAAATGCCGCACGCGGAAGGGTTCGACTCACCAAATGGCTATTACCTGTTAGAACCTTAGTTTCAATTAGTTTGGTAACCTTGCCTTTCCAACAGAGAGCTTGGAAAGTACAGAGTTCCGGGAAAATGAGACAAATAAACAAAACAAAATTAAAACAGCATCCGTGACAAAAATGCCAACTCCGATATGGCCTTGGAAAAGTCACCCGACGTCTTCAAACTCGAGTGTCCTCATCTGTAAAATGGAAATAATGATCTCAGTGGTTTGCTGTGAGCATGTGTCATACTGATAGTGAGTCCTCTGTTGTGTGTCTGAAATTCCATATGGCAGGCGAGAATCGCCACCAATGTGTCTCCACCAATGGCGGGGAGGCTAGGTTTAGCTCTTCCCTCGACCTCTCAGATGTTCCTTAAGGCGTACTGACCGCTCTCTGCAGTCATTGGTCAGGTAGGCCCAGGGCTCTGGTAGGGGGTGGGAGGAGGGGAGTGAGCAGAATCCATCAGGATTGATCTTCGGATGCCTGGGAAGTGTGCCAGCGCTGTTGAGTACTGTGAGTGATTGATCGATGGAGGGGCGATGGAGACCGGGCTCCCAGGAGCTGTCTCAGTCCGTTTAGTCTGCCGAAAAGAACACCACCGAGTAGATGCCTTATAAACAATCAAAATTAATAGCTCACGGTTCAGGAGGATGCAAGTCCAAGATCAAGGTCAAGGGACCAGCACATACGGTGTCTGGTAAGGGACAGCTGTCTTCTCCTTCTGTCTTCCCATAATAGAAGCAAGGTCCCCGGGGTCTCTTTCTCTGTCTCTCTCAGCTTTTTAAAATTGATTTTTAGAGAGAGAACAGGGACAGGAAGATAAAGAAAAATGTCGGTGTGAGAGCAAAACATCGATTAGCTGCCTCCTACTCGCTGCTGACCCCCAGGGATTGAGCCCAGACCCCAGGCATGGCCCTGACTGGAGCTGAGCTGGCAACCTTTCGGTGCATGGGATGCCACTGAACCATCTGAGCCACCAAGACCAGGGCTGGGTCTCTTTAGAGCAGCACTCATCCCACTCTAGAGGGCTTCTTGTCCCAAAGGCCCCCCTTCTAATGCCATCACTTTAGGGGTTAGGATGTCAACATGAGTTTTGGGGGGTTGACACAGACATTTAGTTCAGAAGAGCAACCACAAAGATAGAAGACCCGATACCCCAAAAGATAAATGCCAGTCCTTACAGCCCTTTTCTAGACTCTGCCATTTGGTTAGAACACTGGGAAGGATCCCCTCTCCATTTGGGTTGCATTGATCTGTGGAAAACGAAATGGAGAAAAATGAACTTTCCTTGACTCCAGAGGTAAAGCTACGGGGAGGAAATGGAAATCCACGAAATGTGGCATGGCTTTGTCTGGGAAATCTTGGAGAGACATGGAACCATCTTAAACTGATGCCCGAATTGCATATATTGTAGAGCAGTGGTTCTCAACCTTCCTAATGCCACGTTCCTTTAATGCAGTTCCTCATGTTGTGGTGACCCCCAACCATAAAATTACAACGAAAATAATTAGGAAGGTTGAGAACCACTGTTGTAGAGGAACACACCCCAGGAGTCTATGCTATGCTTGGCGTATAAACTCTAAATATTAAAAAATACATAACAGGAAAATCACCATTGAAATAACCATTTCTTTATTTATTTTTCTGTTTGCTTCTTGCCCTTCTCTCTCCTTCAAGTAACAACTCCATGGATAAAAGGATCCTTGAGTATCATACTCACTCCCGCTCACTCAAGCGTGACGCTCCCAGGATGCACAGGGATAGGCTGATGGGGCAGGGCATTCTGCCACTGCCTGGTGCATTATTTAGAGGTGAAAAGGAGCAAACAGAGAAGCTCGGGGAAGGGGGAAGATTCGTTTTTGAGAGCTGAGCATTTGGGAAAATGATGAACTGTGCAGGAATAAACTATTAAACAAGGTCTTTTGACTCCAGGAAGACTTAGTCTGGCAGCTACTGGGTACCCAGGCGTCACTGTGATCTGGGCGTGATTTTAATTGATGAGACCCCCAACTTCAAGAAGTTCCCTCTGAGAAAATGATGATTTTAACGGAACCACCAGGAGGTGCAATGCTCAGGAAATAGATAGATCCTTAGTACCTCCGGCCACAGAATTTGGATGGTTGAGATGTTACCGTGCACACATCGAGACCTTCTTCCAATGACACACTGCTTCTAGAGCAAGCTTCCCACCCAGTGTGCCACCAAGGGCATGCAGACAGCTGACTAGAGGCAGAATTTGCTGGGATAGAGTCGCTGTTG
Source organism: Lasiurus borealis (assembly GCA_004026805.1). NCBI lineage: Eukaryota > Metazoa > Chordata > Mammalia > Chiroptera > Vespertilionidae > Lasiurus > Lasiurus borealis. The sequence continues at coordinate 97,898 of PVJN01003022.1, read as the reverse complement.
TTTCTTCATATTGTCATGGGACCTCTGAACACTGCCGTGCAGACAAGTGGGTCTTTCTTGTTGTTAATCCTCACCGAGGATATTTTCCATTGATTTTTAGGGAGAGTGGAAGGGAAGGGAGAGACAGAGAGAAACATTGATGTGAGAGAGACACATGGATTGGTTGCCTCGGCATGTGCCCAGAGCAGGGCCGGGTATGAAGCGTGCAACTGAGGTACATGCCTCGCGTGACTCAAGGCTCCATGGTGACAAGGTCCAAACTGTGCAAACCTTCCTGCCTTTCCCCTAGAATCACATTTTCTCCACCTTCTGTGGGGAACCACTTTTTTCAACACAATTTAAAATCTTATATAATAAGAGAGGAATATGCTAATTATCCGTTACGCCATGAGGTATAATGACCGAATGACGGATCTGCAGGACTGTAGGGCAGCAAACTACAAGCAGCAGCAGAGAGCTGCAGGAGGGGGCAGGGCAGTAAGCTATGAGGGGGTGGATGGGTGGGAGGAGCTACAAGAGGGCGAGGCAGTGGGCGGAGAGCTACAGGAGGGCAGCAGAGAGCTACTGGCGCACGGATTCGTGTGCAGGGCTACTAGCTCTGTATAAAAGGGAATGAAAGTCAAATCCATCTCTGCATTAACAGAGGATCAAGTTCAGTGGGCAGCCATGCGTCGGTTTCCAGGCCTCTGCAGCGAGGGGGGTGATGTTCTTAGACTTCCCAAGCTTCTCTGGGCTTGAGTGGTTAGCTCCTCTTCCACCGCCTGCCTCCATCATGGCTCCACGGCGCTGTTGGGTTTACTTCCCTGCGGAATGAATATGTAAATTGCAGTCAATGCATCATATGTTGGGCCATGGCGTATTTGCAATTATTATCCAAACAACACGTAAAAATAAGCATTCGCTCTCTTCGAAATAGCCTTCATTTTCACTGTTTCCTTTTATGGCACCAGACTATGTGGAATATTGCCTTCAGATGTCTGCTTTCACAATATAGAGCTGTCCTCTGGATGAGAATCTCACTTTCCACTTTTCCTGGAAACGGAATTTGAATTTAGGGTCAGGGGAGTTAACTGTCCTTGTTTCACAAAGGTGCTATTTATAGAATGGAAATTAATTGCGTGGCGCAACTATTGCTGAAATCTTTGCGAATGCCGTTGACTGAGTACATGGAGGGCATGATGAAGCATTTGTTTACTCGGTTAATCAAAGTGGAAGTGTCTTGTTATGGCCAAATAAAATGAGCTTCTCTTAACATTTATTAATTGCGAGTTCCTGCTCCTGATAAATGAACCGATCTATGCCTTTGATCTCTCCTTTGTCCTCTCTTTCAAGGATAACTGCTTGTAGAGCTGGGAAGAAGAGAAATTTCTTCTTTAGAATTCATGTTATTGGCCTTTAAGAAGATAACAGGATTTGAACGAATACGAGTAGAAACTACATCACTCTTCCTCCAGAAACACTTCAATAAATAAAGCGAGCTCCTGTTCTTTAAGTAAACACTGCTAAAATGTGCACCGTGGACTGGGCAAATTCAACCAATGAGTGTGGTGGAAGTGCCAGCGTCTTTTATTATTCCTGTCATTGATTGAATTAAGAATCCTTCGGCGAGAGCAAAAGTAATATTCGTAGCGTATGTCTGAGAAATATTAAGTTATGCAGGCAAATGGGTTTGTTTGTTCCTCATGTGCGAAAGATTAATAGGAATCATTGCCGTCCTCATAGAAAGATAAGAATCATAGGTTGCACGCATTGAAATGAAAGAACTTCTATTTTGTGTACTCAACATGTTGATGTTTTATTTCAAGCCAAGTGCTGTGTTGAAGATTAAACATCGGATAAAAGGAGTGTGTGAAGGCAGGTCTGGTGTCACATTGGTCTTTTCTGATTGAGTACTTGCCAATGACCCAGTAGACACCGGTGCTGTCTCTTGCTGTTGAGCAGTTTAGAGTTCATGTCTCCTCGGGTTGGGTGCCTAAGGCCTTGCTTGAATATTCTACCCCTGCTTAGAAAACTGCCTCTCTGGCCCTTACCGGTTTGGCTCAGTGGATAGAGCATCGGCCTGTGGACTCAAAGGTCCCAGGTTCGATTCTGGTCAAGGGCATGTGCCTTGGTTGCAGGCACATCCCCAGCAGGGGGTGTGTAGGAGACAGATGATCAATGTCTCATCCATGTTTCTAACTCTCTATCCCTCTCCCTTCCTCTCTGTAAAAAAAAAAAAAAATCAATAAAATATAAAAAAAAAGCAGGAAAGAAAACTGCCTCTCTGTTGGCTGGGCACCTTCACTGTAAGACTTAAAGGAACTGGTGCTCTGACTGTGTTATACCTGGGTGATCTGTTCATACATGCAGATATGAACAGATGACCCAGGTGTAACATAGTCAGAGCATGCTCTTAGAAATCCTCTATTAATGGACACAGACACTGGGGCGGTGGGGCTTGCCCGGGGTGGGAATGGCCGGGAGACTTAGGTAAAACCTGAGACAATTAAAAAAGAGTTCTCTGTTAAGGGATTTTCACACCTTTTCCGGTCAAACTGATTCCGAAACATGGTTTGGGGAGGAAAATCCTGGGATGAAACGAATGGTAGATTTCCAATCAGAAGAATCACTTATTAAACTCCCCTCCTCATTGGCACCTGCGCACCTTTGTGTGAGTTGCTCAAACTGATGACCCTCTCCGTCCTCAAGTGTTCAGCAAGAGCGTCCATTTGAATTGTTCTTTCAGGTCAATGTTATTGTGTTTGCGACAGCAATGCATCTCAAACTGCTTTGAATAGAACTCTTAATCAGAACGTGATGGTCGGGTGGCATTAGATATACACTTAGTGGCCAGATGATGATGATCTCTGAATGCATGATAATCTCACCACTCAGTGTGTGAGTGTGTGTGTGTGTGTGTGTGTGTGTGTGAGAGAGAGAGAGAGAGAGAGAGAGAGAGAGGCCCTGTGCATGAATTCGTGCATAGGTAGTGTCCAGCCAACCTGGCCAAGGGGAGGGGACATGGGCAGTTGGCCAGCCTGCCTGCTGGTCGAACTCCTGGTCAAGGGGACAGTTTGCATATTAGCCTTTTATTCTATAGGATATACACTGAGTGGCCAGATTATTATGCGTTCAGAGATGATCATAATCTGGCCACTCAGTATATATCTACTTTGTCACACATTGCATTATAAGTTATAACCTTTGCTCAATGCCTGCAATATATTCATGGCCATAAGTACTATCTTGATATTTTTAGAAACAGCTAATTGAAGAGAGCAAAGACAAATGATTCAGAAACGTTGCCATAATCAGCCACAAACGGCTGTTTTAACAAGAAAATTCCAATTTCTCCACCTGGCAGCGGTCTTCGTGGTCAGCACCCTGAGCAACACCTCCCTCTGTCCTGTGAGCCGCTCTCCTCTCCACTTCAGGGCCTGTGTTTTAAGGAAGTGCACCCCCCTCGCACTCCTTCCCACCACTCCCCCGAAAGCGACCATCCCAGACATGGCATTTGAGTTCTCTTCCGAGCCAGTTTTTAATATCCAGCTTCACCTTTTGTGTGAAATTGTCATAACTTTTTACGTCTGCTTATAAATGCCGAAGCGGGCCCGTCATTCAGCACCATTAAGTCACCTGTGAACTGCCACTGCTGGGGCTGAACTCGCTACGTCTAAAAGCACTCGTCTGTGAGGCTTCCTGTCGTCCTGTGATCACCACCTGGAAATGGCCTCACCACTTGCTCCGTCTGTGTGGTCACACATGACAAGTGCTTCTTGGCTGCTGGCCTGGCCCTCGGAATGGCAACGCCCGGCTTCCAGCCAGCCCGGAGGGCCTTGCTCTGCTTTTGATTGTGACTGCAGAGGGTGGCATGGAAGCTTGCGTGTAGTTGTATGATGTGACGCATTCATTAAAATGTAGAAAGAAGCACGTACTTGTCATCATTGCGTAGAGTACAGTAGCGTGGAAACAGGGCGATGGCTAGGTTCAGTTGTGTTGCCCATTGTAAGAGCTTATGTCTATTGCCTGTGTCTTTCCAAAACTCCCTGCCTTGGGCAGTACAAACGAAGCAAATCTTATATAATAAAAGGGTGATAGGCAAGCTGACCCGAATGGCAGCATGACAGGAATACAGTGGTACCTCGAGATATGAGTTTAATTCATTCCGTAACCTTGAGGCGTGGGAAACTATGAGACACCGGTGGGTCGTGTGCAGCCGGCCGATCCACGCGATGACTGCTATCTCAAATGTTGCTCGTATTTCAAAGCAAAAGTCGCTCGCTCAACGGCTCGTTATCTCAAAAATCTCATATGTTAGGGCACTCGTATCTTGAGGTACCACTGTAATTGCTCAAACAGTCACTAGGAGGCGCACTGACCACCTCTCAGTCCCTTTCCCCCGCCGGCATACTCCGATCGCCCGATGGTGAATGGGGAACTGGGGGTGAGTAGCAGTGGGGAGCGGGACTAGCTGCCAGCAGCAGGGGCAGATGCCCCCGATCCCAGGCCAGGCTTAGGACTGTTTCCGTGCATGAATTCATGCGCTGAGCCTCTAGTAAAGGACCTAATTCCGCCTTGGCAACGGCGCAGACAGTAAGATGTTGTGCCTGCTTTTGGAAAGTAGTTATACTTGTAAAGCAAAGTGCCTTCAGAAGGTTTGTGTTCATAATAGAATGGCAAGGTTGCTCTTTTGTTTTCATTTAATATGGTTTGGTTTTGGATTTTTGTTGTTGCTTTTATTTACTTCTTAAAAAAATATACACTGAGTGGCCAGATTATTATGATCTCATAGCCCAGGGCATGAATTCGTGCATGGGTGGGGTCCAGCCAGCCTGGCCAGGGGGAGGGGACATGGGCGGTTGGCTGGCCTGCCTGCTGGTCGAACTCCTGGTCGAGGGGACAATTTGCATATTAGCCTTTTGTTATATAAGATATACACTGAGTGGCCAGATTATTATGTGTTCAGAGATCATAATAATCGGCCCACTCAGTATATGTTTTTTTATTGATTTCAGAGAGGCAGGAAGAGGGAGAGAGAGAAACATCACTGGTGAGGCTCCATTCTGCAGATCAAGCCCACAACTCAGGCACGTGCCCTGACTGGAAACTTAACCACGGCCTCCTGGTTCCTAGCTGAGCCCTGCCGATGGGGCTGATTTTTATTTTTATTTTTGAAATGAATAGTTTCTATAAGGTATTTAATGAAGAAAAGTGCTCTTTTTGATGTGTTCTTAAAAGCACCAACATTTTACCTAGTAGTTCTCAAGAAGTATTTCTTGATTTTGTTGGTAAAAGCACAAAATGTGACTATACAGCCATGCGTCTTTCATTAGAGTGTCATCCCTCAAAGCCAGTCTTCTTGGCCAACTTGAATGACACAAACTCTGGGGCAGGTTAAGGAAGTTTGAATTCTCCACATGATAAAGGTCAGTACCTTTATCTATCGTTCATTTTTTAAAAATATTTTATTGATTTTTTACAGAGAGGAAGGGAGAAGTAACGAGAGCCAGAAACATCGATGAGAGAGAAACATTGATCAGCCGCCTCCTGCACACTCCCACTGGGGATCTGCCCACAACCAAGGTACGTGCCCCTGACCAGAACCGAACCTGGGACCCCTCAGTCCGCAGGCCTACACTCTATCCACTGAGCCAAACTGGTTTTGGCAGCTATCATTCTTTTATTCACTCGTCCATTCATTCATTCGTTTGAACATTACTTTTAAAGCTAGGGATAACAGCACACAAAAATTGCGCAGAATTTTATTTCATGGTACAGAATGAACAGTTAAAATCCATGCCTAAGAGAGAATGGGTAGGAACAAACCCCAAGCTCTCTCCATCCATGAAGAACCGGCAAAATTGAAATTGTCTTTTTAGATGCTGATGAAAGGAGAAGTTTTGAGAAGGCTTTAAAAGGCTTTCTCTGAGGTCACCTTGCCATAGTTCCCTTGTTTTGAGCAGGCACACCTTGTCACTGATCACTAAATCCTGGGAGAGTGTGCAGACCAGCTCTCTGAGCAGAACCTTCTAGAACAGTGGTTCTCAACCTTCCTAAGGCCCTGACCCTTGCATACAGTTCCTCATGTGGTGGTGACCCCCAACCATGAAATTTTGCTACTGTGATTCATCGTGATGTAAATATCTGCATTTTCCGATGGTATCAGGCGACCCCTGTGAAAGGGTCGTTCGACCCCCAAAGGGGTCGCGACCCACAGGTTGAGAACCACTGTTCTAGAAGCACTGTTTAAAACACAGGGCTTGCAGTCAGCCCACGGACCATTTCACCGACGCTGATTTACCTGCTTCCTGCTTTATAGCCCTGCCTCAGCCAGATATGTCCCTTTGCAATCCTTGTTTTGCTTAAATAAAGGAAGGGTTTGAGACACAGAATAGAGCGGGGAGGCAATTTATCCGAACCCTCGAATAAACCCCGATCCTGAAGGTGCTGCTTTATTCTGATTATCGTCTTCTATTAAGCATCCATTTGTAGCAGCGCCGCGAAGGTGCCGTACAGTAATCAGGTTTTATCATGCGTGTTTCCTCCGCTATTTCTGTCACCAGATAGTGAGCGGGCGCCCGCGCCTGCTGCCAGAGATAAGGATGTGAGGGCAGGTGGTTCTTTGGGGAGGTGAGGCCAGGAAGCAGCGCGGAGGAAGCAGGGAGAAGGAGAGGAGGAAGGAAGAAAATCAGAACAAAGCGCCAAATGGTCTAGGTCAGCGGGTGGGCATTGGGAGCGCAAACCTCCGGGGATTTCTAGGAAAGGCTGGTGGCAGAGGTCAGCACGCTGTGTCCGGCCAGCCAGGCCCTGCCTGTGTTTGTGCATGTTAGTGACACGTAGCCCACTGTTTGCCTATTGACTCTGGCTCCTTTTTGCTAAAATGGCACCGTTGTCCCGGCTGGTGTGGCTCAGTGAATAGAGCGTGGGCCTGCGGACTGAAGGGTCCCAGGTTTGATTCCCGTCAGGGCATGTGTTTGGGTTGCAGGTTCCATTCCCAGAGGGGGGCGGGCAGGAGGCATCTGATCAGTGATTCTCTCTCATCGCTGATGTTTCTATCTCTCTCCCTATGCCTTCCTCTCTGCAATCAATAAGCATGTATTTAAAAATAAATCAGTAAAATGGCACAGCGGTGTAATTGTGGCAGACACTGTATGGTCTCATATATTTGAAACTGCTTGAACATATCTGGCTCGTTACTGAGAGTGCTCTGCGCGCTGGTATGGAACTTCCCTCAGACTCATCCTTCCGAAGGGTGAGAGCCAGTGTCCTGCCTACCGGCCCTTTCCCAGAGGGCCAGCGTTTTCCCAGGATCCCCTGCGCGGCCTCTGAGCATCTTCGGAGAAAGTTGACACAGCCTGGCCGGCATGTCTCCATGGTTGAGGGTCCTACCTCTGAACTGTATGTCACAGTTGGGTTCCTGATCAGGGCACATGCCCTGGTTGCGGGCTCCATCCCCATTGTGAGCGTGCAGGAGGCAGCTGATCTATGATTCTCTCTCATCATTGATGTTTCTCAGTCTCCCTGAAATCAACAAAAATATATTAAAATTTAAAAAGAAAACTGAGACAGAAAAGTGGGGACACCACTCAACTAGGCCTCTTGACATGGCACCTGGTGGCCGTCGAATTACCCACCGGAGCTGCACAAGCACATAGCAGCCGACAAGGAGGCCTAAGGCAGCCTCTGTGGTGCTTCCCTCCTGCAAGGAATTGCATTTGTTTGGCTTTGACCAACAAGAGAACTTTGCTCTGGTAGCAAAACACAATTCCGAAAGTTCTGTTTATTGCAGATATTCCAGTTCGGAAAGTTTTATAGAGGGTGTACATGTATGTACACATGTGGGTACATGTGTCTCTATGTGTGCCCCATGTGGTTTATTTTAAAGTTTCTTTTGCAAAACAAGGTAGACAGACTATTTGACCAAATAGGAGCCTCTATTCATAGACACAGACCACAGGAAGGAGCTGACGGGGTCGCACCCCAGCGTCTTCTAGATCGTGGGCACCGGACAGCGAGGGTCCGCTCCATGGAGCTCAGTGTCCTGGAAGCAAACCTGCTTTTGGCCCAGAAAGTTCATTTTCAGTCTTTTATGGGCACCTTTGTCACCATTTCCACCATCTAACTTAGAGCTAATTTGTTCTTGGGTTCTGTAAGAACGATGGGTGTTCGGTGCCACTGGGACTAAGAAGAGATCCAGGTGGTCATTGTAAGTGGGCACAGCAATGGAGGCCAAATGAAAAGGGACGTTGCCAAAACTGGTTTGGCTCAGTGGATAGAGTGTCAGCCTGCGGACTGAAGGGTGCCGGGTTCAAGTCTGGTCAGGGGCATGTACCTTGATTGCAGGCACATCTCCAGTGGGGGGTGTGCAGGAGGCAGCTGATCAATGTCTCTCATCGATGTTTCTAACTCTCTATCCCTCTCCCTTCCTCTCTGTAAAAAATCAATAAAATATATATATTTTTAAAAAAGAATAACTTTAGTCAGTAAGAGCATTTTGCCACATGTAGTTGGAGTTCCAGAAAGTACAAATAATGGGTGTGTCTTGCTGTTAGATGGGAAGGCAGGGTCTCATGCCTGAACTTAGCCATCATCTTCCCTGCCCCACGCCCTCTGCTATTCTCTGGACAGAGACCATCGTGCAGTTGCGTATGTTTTTCTAAATGCTTGTGGGCACCCAGAAAACACTGGGGAGTTGCATTCTGCATCGCACCTGTTGGCTTTTTGTTTCTGGAAGACATGGAGGCCCTGTTGGGGGAAGTGGGAAGGAAGAAGAACGAAAGCATCTCTCCAGTCTTAGTATTTCGGGCTTTTTTTAATATGAATCTCATTAATACCGCTGGCGCCTTACATGAGGGAATAGAACCCTTTTGCTGAGAAGAAGGCTTTTCGGCTTGCCTTCTCAGAAATGCCCGAGAGATTAAACAGGCAAACAAAACGTTACGCCAGCAAAAAAGCAGCTAATCTGGGTCTCAGCGTTGCTTTGTTCCCCGCAGAAGCGCCCGCACTGAGAACCCCAAAAGTGATAAGCATCAGACTTCCACACCATGTGATCAAGGGGCTGTTTTGTCTCCCCAAATGCAGCTGTGGTCTTCCCGCGCAGGCCGAACTATGTTCTGCCTCTCTTCCTCTGCCTCTCTTCCTTCTGGATCCCCGTCTCTCCCCGAAGTTGTTGGCGTTCTTAGGATGTGTGGTTACTCCTCTCTCCCGTGATCTCTGAAAACACGTCGCTTCCTTTAGAGCAGCGGTTCTCAACCTGTGGGGGTCGAAGGACCCTTTCACAGGGGTCGCCTAAGACGATCGGAAAATGCAGATATTTACATCACAATGCATAACAGTAGCAAAATTTCATGGTTGGGGGTCACCACCACATGAGGAACTGTATGCAAGGGTCGCGGCCTTAGGAAGGTTGAGAACCGCTGCTTTAGAATTTAGCGAGGAAAATAACTCCCATTGGTGAGTGCCTGCCTTCTGTAGCGCTCATAGGACGAAACCCCGGACAGACAGCGCCCCCAAAAACAGCTTCTGTAGACACCAAAAGCCCAGGTCTCAGGGCATCTACCATGAGCGCTGAGTCAGTTTGCACAGCCGTTTGCTTCTTGCCAAAGCAAGAGCCTGCGAAGCGATGGCTGGACTTGAACAAGCGCTAATTTGGCATGGGTGTTGGGAAAGGTAGGGTCCGTTTAAGACGCGCGCATGTGTTTGATATGTTGATATAACTAGACCATCTCTCTCTGTTCCTGCACTTCCGATTATGTTTGTCTCCAAAAATGGGGAGAATTCTGCACTTGCATGTGTGTGTGTGTGTGTGTGTGTATGTGTTTGCTACGTTGATATATCTGGAATATCTCTCTCTGTTCCTGCACTTCTGATTTTGTTTGTCTTCAAAAATGGGGAGAATTCTGCACTTGCATGTGTGTGTGTCTCTCTCTGTGTGTGTGTGTGTGTGTGTGTTGCTATAGAAACTTATGGGTGCCTGCTACTTGGGCGCATGCTTGATTGCTTGCTCAGAAAAACTAATTATGCAGCCAGCCCTAAGGCAGTTGCAAATAATCAAGGGCAGCCTCCTAGGCTTATCATCTGTATGTTCTGGAAAAAATAACAAAAAGGCGTTTGCCTGCCCAGACCTTGGCCAGATCAGGTAACCACAGACAGTTTGGCCTCCAGCGCACGCTCCATTGTCCCGGGCCAGCGTGCGCCTTGCAATCTGGCTTGTTAATCAATCTCCAACCTGGTTTCTCAGATAGCTGCGGGCTGCATCTTGCCGCCGGCTAAACGGCTCCGAGAATGAAACGCACAGTCTCCCGATAAAGTCCACTCATTTAGGGTGTCTCCTCCGTGGTCGTGTCCTGACAATCACCGCGTGGCGTTTTAATAGCGCGAGATCACGCTGATGGACACGCTCGCCGCCCGGCCCTGCCGAACAAGCCTCCTTGATGGGCAATTGTCAAAATGTTATGGCTTCATTCTCACGTGGTCTAGCTGATCCACAGCAAGCCCTGCCCGGGCTGACACATCAAAATGGATTCGGAGAAAATCTTCCTTCCTGAGCCATCAGGAAAAATGATCGGCGTTGCTCTGAAGAAATGGAAAGCACTTGTCGAGATTCGGCCGAAAGATCTAATCCGGCTATCGTTTAATTAAGATGACACCTCACTTATTTTCATGCAACATTAAGTTAATCTGTTCCAATTTGATGCGAGCACGAGGGAGGAATCCATGCCTGAACCTCTGCCGGAGAGCCTTCCTGCGGGTAATGTCTCGCGGAGGGCTTTGATTTTAGGGTGAGTGAAGGCTTTAAATGGGCACTAAATCAGATCTAGCATCAAAACGAGATCGAAAGTACAGTCACGTGATATCAATTTGTAATTTTTTAATGTACTAATGTACTAAAAAGTACTAATGTCCTTTTCCCATTTCCTCATGAAAAGGCCCATTTTGGGGGCACATCATGGAGTAACAGACGACATTCGGGCCTGCTCATTGAAAGGTGCAGAAAGTGAGCGGAGATTGGAATAACTTTTGGTGAATTAGTCAGAAATCGCATTTGCTCGTTACCCCCCACATCGCGTTTGCCTTTGGGAATGTGTGTGAATTTCATCTCAGTCTATTGAGTGAATTGAAGGGGCATTTGACACGTGTAAGTTTTTCTCATGAATAAATACATGCTTTTAAAGGGCTAGAACCAATCATGCTTTGAAAAAGGTGGTGTTTGGGCCCAGATGGTCTGGCTCAGTGGTTGAGCCTGGACCTCTGAAACAGGAAGTCACGGTTCAGTTCTGGTCAGAGCACACGCTGGATTGAAGGCTGGACCCCCAGTGTGGGGCATGCAAGGGGCAGCGGATCAATGGTTCTCTCTCATCATTGATGTTTCTCTCTCTCCCTCTCCCTTCCTCTCTGAACTCCATGAGATATGATTAAAACATAAGCACAGTGTTTTCCAGACACAGACAGGGAAGACTGGCAAGGAGATGGCATAGGTGGAGATTTAGCAAAGGGAACGGGAGGGGTGTACCAGATCTTCATTGTGTCTGCCCGGAGGGGAGCGTTAAGTGTCCTGAGGCCCAAGCTTCCAGTGTCTGCATTCAGGCCCCGCCTCCAATCACGTGGATGGGCCTTCTTGCAGGAAGGAAACTGTTTCGGTGAAATCTCTGAGCTTCCAGAACACCTCCTCGTGGTGCATACATGCCTTGAGATTTACAAGTGACAGAGAGGCCCCAAGTGAAGAGAATATTCTACACCCATCATCACCCTCTTCCTATGGGATCCAAGCACCAGTCACCTGGACTCCCCGGACCAGGCAGATGGTGCTTTTTTATCCCCCTGACAGCCTCGAGAATTTTCTAGAAGGATGTTTATAGAGCCTGAAATGTCCAAAGAGCACTCCTTCATCTTACAAGGAACGGTAAATATGGGTATTACTCTGCTGGTCTCCTGCCACCTGCATAGTGCACGTTGGACCTTTGCTCGCTGCTCACTGATGAAAGACAGCAGCCAGGGGCAGGGGGACCGTGTGCCTTAATTTCTTAAGAAAATGTCCATTTTCAAAATGACTTTTTAAAAACATGGTTCTTTTTCAGGATAAAATTAAATTGAGTCACTTGACTGCCGTGGCTCAGTGGTTGAGGGTTGACCTATGAACCAGGAGGTCACGGCTCTATTCCTGGTCAGGGCACAGGCCTGGATGCAATCTCAATCCCCAGTAGAGGGTGTGCAGGAGGCAGCCGATCCGTGATTCTCTCTCATCATTGATGTTTCTGTCTCTCCCTGTGCCCACCTTCCTCTCTGAAATCAATATAGATAATAGATGTAGAATTAAATTGAGGCATGTTTTAGCTTCGAATGTCCTGGACATTAAGTACCATGTCCTAGAAAATGGAGCTTAATCGTTTCCATATTGGGAACTGGAATGGATATATTTTCCACCCTTCCCTTTTTTTCGCTCTTGCTTTTAAAAAATTATTTTGCAAAGTATCTCTCCAGGAAAAAAAAAATAATCTCATTCCCTAAGGTCTTGATTTTTCAGGTCGAGGCAGACTGGCTTTTGTAATTACCTTCTGGAATCTGAGCGGTGGCAAAAACTCAAGGTGTTGAGTCTTTCAAAGGCAGCCTTAAAATAAGGCTAATGAGGAGAAGTAGGAACTCTTTGAAGTTATTTCAAATAAATTACCCACAGTTGTCTTCTTATTGACTAGGCCATGAAGAGAAATATCAAGTAAAAATGCCCCCAAATGCCTCACCAATTATTGGGAGTCTATTCTCGGAGACAGTTAATACGGAATAATGAGAACGCTGCTGGACTGACAAAGACCATCTGCGGTTTAACCTGGGACCAGTTCGCTCTGCACCTCACAAATGGAAATGCTAGTAATTTACCCTTGTTGTTCTGATGGCTCGGATCAGATAAAATGGCAGGTGTGAAACACTTGTTAAATGCAATTCTGTGACCCTAGCCGGTGGTGCTCAGTGGGTAGAGCATCAGCCTGTGGACTGAAGGGTCCCGGGTTTGATTCTGGTCAAGGGCACATGCACAGGTTCCCAGTTTGATCCCTAGTAGAGGCATGCAAGAGGCAGCTGATCAATGATTCTCTCTCAGCATTGATGTTTCTCTCTCCCTCTCATCTCTTCTCCGAAATCATTAATTTATTTTTTAATTTTAAAGGAAACACTGTAACCCTAGATACCAGTATTATAAGTGCCAATGTTATACTTGAACTCTGTCCAAAGATAATATTGGAGCCACATTTTAAACCAGTGCATCTGTAAGGAAAAAGCCTTCCCTTCGTAGTTATTTAGGAACTAGTAAAAATTACTCTCTCTGAGCAGGTAGGATTCTCGGCTGTTTTCCTATTGAGACACAATTTGAAATTGTGATAACATGTGTTTATTCTTTGTTTTCCCTGCCATCTAACTGATGATCAATAAGCCTTTTTTTTCCACCATAAATAGATGAATTTATGATGAACACACTTCCAGGGGTACTTAACATTCAATCCTTACCTCTGTGTTACCCCATCCATTAAATTGCACTGGCTTAGGGAAACATGAATTATTCATTAACATTGGTGATTGGCTATAATAACAATGTTGTTTTTCTTTCAGCAAAAAAAAAAAGAAAAAATATATAGTGGTCCTAAGTCTTTTCAACTAGGAGCAAACACATTAAACATGAATTAATTATATTTATGAATGTTCACAAATATGTCATCTTAATTCTGGTGCTATAATAATTGATGTTTATTTCAAATGTCCCAAAAGCCAGTGGATAGAAAACTGTCTCTAATCCCTCTGAGTCCAGGTATGAGAATATCAGGCTGTGTTAACAGGGTCTCCCATTCAGATTTCGAACATGAAGCCTTTATTTTCTTACTTAGAGGCCCAGCACACAAAATTTGCGTGCAGGTATGGTCCTCAGGCCTGGCCTGCGGTCATGGCCATCTTCCTGGCTGCCGGCAGCTGGCCCTGCCCCCGCCCCCTCCCAATTCCCTGTTCACTATTGGGTGATCGGAGCCTGTTGGCTGGGGTGAGGGACCGAAAGGTTGGCTGTTCCCTGCCCCCCACTGCTGCCGGCCCTCGGAGTGCGGGGCGACCGGAGGGCAGGGGCCTTGGCCTGGTACCTTGCGTGTCCGCCACCACCCACTCTGGTTCCCATTCCGCATTCGCCATTGGAGGATTGGAGCCTGCCGGCCAGGGGAGGGACCAAGAGGTTGGCCATTCCCCCCACTGCCACCCACCCCCGGTTCCCCATTCACCATCAGGCAATCGGAGCCTTTGTGCCGGGCTGGAGGGATCGAGAGGTGGGCCAGCAGGCCCTGATGGGGCGATGGTGCCTTTGGGCTGAGAGCTGCTCCTGCATTGAGCGTCTGCCCCCTGGTGGTCATTGTATGTCATAGCGACTGGTCGTTCTGCCATTTGGTTGATTTGCATATGAGCTTTTTATTCTATGGGATTTAATTATTTATTTATTGGTATACTTTAATTGATTTCAGAGAGGAAGGGAGAAGGAGCGAGAGAAAGAGAAACATCAATGATGAGAGAGAATCATTGATTGGCTGCCTCATGCATACCCCCTCCTGGGGATGGAGCCCACAACCCAGGCTTGTGCCCTGAGTGGGAATCTAACAGTGACCTCCTGGTTCATAGATCAACGCTCAACCACTGAGCCACACTGGGTCGGCTTTAAATGTCTCTTTTATAGCTGATACATGAAGCAGATCCTTTTCCTCATTGAAACCTTTCAGTATTTCCCTGTTGTTATGGTAAACAAATTCAGAAAGTGCACTTTAGGCTTTTAAGCCCTTCATTGGTTACCCCTCTCATATGTGTGTTCATCCATACATCCACCCACCCACCCATCCGTCCGTCCGGCCAGCCATGAATTAAAGCTACAGATATCTATTAAGCATCTCATGTCTTTCCGCCAGCTACTTTCAACCTCTCTAATTCACCACCGCCGTCTTCTGCCCTTTTCTTCCTGGGAACTTTCATCCTGTGTTTTTCATTAGAGAAGCCAATCTCCCGATACAGCCCGCAGTCAGCCATGGGCTCTGCTCCTCAGAGTGCCTTTCCCCGTTCCCCTGAGGAGCCAGGTAGTTCAGGCCCACGTGCACCTGACCTTCTGGCTCTGAGAGCAGGAGCTTGGCAGACATGGCCTTGTGGGGGCCTGAGTATTAGCCACTTTCTGTCACAAGGCACATTCCACCCTGAGGGAAGATGCTCAGGAACCAAGCAACGCAGAGCCCGTGTTTAAGGAGCTTATAGAGAATAAGCACAGAGAGACACAGACAGTACACAGACAGTGCCCTCACAGAAGACATCAGGAGTGACACGCATACAGTTGGAAAGAACTGGAGTAAAACACATGGGGTGGGTTCCATTGTAGAATTAGGTGAGTGGATCCTGGGACTGATCAGAAAACCATGGAGGAGGGTGATGCTGGTAGCGTTTGCCATGG
Source organism: Lasiurus borealis (assembly GCA_004026805.1). Taxonomy (NCBI): domain Eukaryota; kingdom Metazoa; phylum Chordata; class Mammalia; order Chiroptera; family Vespertilionidae; genus Lasiurus; species Lasiurus borealis. The sequence continues at coordinate 82,468 of PVJN01003022.1, read as the reverse complement.
GCAGGGAGAGGGCAGATGTGATGGGCCAGGTCCAAAGCCCGGATGGAAATCTCCGCACGTCAGTAGCACCAAGGAGAGCAGTTTCGCTGAGCAAGGACTTGGGCCCGGGACAAGGAAGGAGGCTGGGCTTGTGGTGCTGGCCGGTGGACACTCTGAGGTGGCCAGTGCTCGCTAGAACCTTGGCGGGTCTCCCATGGCAGTGGCGACAGTTGAAGACTCTGCTGTAGTACCTGACTCTCAAGTTGGTTCCCTCCGTAGTGGAGGGGAAGGACACTGACCTCTGAACTTGGCATTCGTGATGTCACTGAATCCACACACAACCGAAGGACAAGGCATTTTTCATTTGGGGGAAGGAAACGGACACTTAATTCCATGTCACAGGCAGAGCCCATGTCCACCTCACGTCTTCCTGGTCGCCCACTTTCCTCCGAGCGGGCACCGTTTCTCAGTCCTGGCGCTCCTGGCATTTGTGGCTAGATCTTTCTTTGTGGTGGGCAACATCGTGTGCACTGTGGGCGGTTTAGCAGCATCCCTGGCCTCTACCCACTAGATGCCATCAGCAGACCCAGCCCCACTTGTGAGAACCAAGAATGTTTCCAGGAGTTTCCAAATGTCTTCCTGGTGGGAATGGGAGAAGGAGCCAGCGAAACCAGTGCTCCTTGAGTGCTCCCGGTGTAGAATATTATTCTGTTAAGAGTTTTGGCCCCAGTGGTTTGGCGCAGTGGATACAGCCTGCAGAATCCAGGGTCCTGGTTTCCATTCTGGTCAAGGGCACATGCCTGGGTTGTGGGCACGATCCCCAGTAGGGACTGTTCAGGAGGCAGCTAATCCATGATTCTATGTCATCATTGTTGTTTCTATCTCTCTCTCCCTCTCCTTTCCTCTCTGAAATCAATATTTTTTTCAAAGGAATTTTGAAGATTGTTATGTAAACTCTAATTCTCATCTCGTTTGAGCCACACTCCAAAGTTCCAAAGAGAATCCAGTAAATAGTTTCCATGAAAGTTAAAGCTAGATTTGTGTGATTCAACATTCATAGGCCGATCACCTAGTTCGTGCCTGAACAGAATGGTTTCCACTGGGAAGACTTGTGGCAAGATGCCAGGTCAGTCTGGAGCCCGAGAGCACTAGTCCTGGAACAGGGCATGCGCAGGCTGCTCCTGGGTCCTCCTTCCTTGAGACCTGGAGTCTGCGGCTTCCGCCATAAATTCTCTGAAAGCGTCTCCATGCTGAGCGGATGGAAGGCACTGCTGGGCAGACATCAGTCTTTCCAGCCGAGCTGTTTCCCGCTGCCTCATTGAGTCCGGAGACCAAGTCTGAATACTGAAAGCTCCTTGAGAACAGGGACCATGTGTTGGACACAGTGGGGTTATGAAGAGGCATCAATCATAATTAGCAATAAATGAGTTGGTGCTGCCATCATTTGTTGACAAATATTTATTCAGGGCTTGATATACACACACATAGGATCATGACGAGTATATACACCTAGTCAGCATCGTTATTTGTTTAACTGGAGGCCTGGTGCACAGATTCGTGCACTGGCTGGGTGCGGGGGCAGGGAGGAGGGGAGGGAGGTCCCTCAGCCCAGCCTGCGTCCTCTCACAGTCCAGTCTGAGTCCCCTCGGGGGCTGCCCTTATGCTGGCAGTCAGACATCCCTCTCACAATTGGGGCCACCTCCACCCCCGTCTGCCCCCCCTCCTACTGCCCATCTGCAGCAGAGGCTGGAGAGGCTCCCGCCACCACCGCTGTGCTCGCCAGCCATGAGTGGCACTCCCCCTGTGGGAGTGCACTGACCACCGGGGGGGGGGAGGGGGCAGTTCCTGCATGGAGCGTCTGCCCCCTGCTGGTCAGTGTGTGTCACAGCAACTGGTTGTTCTGCCATTCGGTTGATTTGCATATTATGTTTTATTATATAGGATGTTTTGATATTTTTAAAATATTTTTTATTGGTTTCAGATAGGAAGGGAGATGGAGAGAGAGAGAGAAACATCAACAATGAGAGAGAATCATTGAGCGGCTGCCTCCTGCACGCCCCACACTGGGGATGGAGCCCACAACCAGGGCATGTGCCCTGACCAGGAATCGAACCATGACCTCCGGGTTCACAGGTCAATGCTCAACCACTGAGCCATCCAGCCAGGTTTGATATTGTTTTTATGGTAATAGAGAAGACAGGTGGGGAAATATTTAAAGTTGCAAACAAAATAACTAAGACAGGAGTTGCCCCAACTCTACGATGTTGCAGCCATAGAATCGGACCGACCTCCTGCCACCTAGAATTTGCCACGTATGATAACAAAAGTGGGCTGAAATCGAAACTTCCGGCACGGTCATCGGAGCACACCCTCTGCATGCGCACCAGTCCTGTTTTCCAACCCCTGGTCCTCTGTACAACATGTGACTTGGACCATAAAATGAACATGCCAGTGTTCAAGATGAAAATCCCTCATTAACGTGGGCGCTGGAATGTGTTTCCCGAGAGTCTCCGGGGGTAATGAGCACGTGATGGTTGCGCGGCTCCAGAGCAGAGACCTTGGGAATGTGACTTATATTTCTTATCTGAGTCTGCTTTGGATCGCCTCCCAGAGCACCCACTTGCAAAATAGAAAATAATACTGTTTGTAGGACAGCCCTCCCTGGGTTAGGGTTCATTTCATCTCCATGGTTACAACGTTCAAGGCAGTCTGGGCTCCCTCAGCAATAGCATTAACCCACAGTGGGCACATGTGGTTTTCTGTGTGTGTTGGTTTTTAAATATGTTTTTATTGACTTTAGAGAGAGAGAGGGGGGGGGGGACAGGGAGAGGTAGAAACATAGCTTAGAGAGAAACATCAATCCGCTGCCTCCCGCATGCCTCCTATGGGGGATCGAGCCTGCGACGTGGCCATGTGCCCTGACTGGGAATCGAACCGTGACCTCCTGGTGCAGGGGATGAAGTTCAAGCACTGAGCCACACATGCGTTTTTATTTATTTCTCTATTATTTATTTATTTTTCTTAAATATTTTATTGATTTTTTTACAGAGAGGAAGGGAGAAAAATAGAGAGTTAGGGAGATCAATGAGAGAGAAACATCGATCAGCTCCCTCCTGCACGCCCCCTACTGGGGATGTGCCCGTAACCAAGGTACATGCCCTTGACCGGAATGGAACCTGGGACCCTTCAGTCCGCAGGCCGACGCTCTATCCACTGAGCCACACCGGTGAGGACAGAACATGCTTTTTAAAGGACTTCCTGTCCTGTGGTTCTCCCAGGTGAGCTGCCCGGTGTAATTACTCAGCTGGCGCGTCCCTCAGGGCTGGCGGCCTCGCAGGTGACGCTGGGGAGTCTGGATGAGCAGATAACTAGATCAGCAGGAAACGAGCTCTCCTCTTTCTCATTCTCTCTGAAGAATTACATGAAAACTTCCCCTGTTTACCCATTTCCCGGCTCCAGCCTGGGTAATAATCATTGCCATCTATTATTTAGAGCCGCGCCATGACTCATCTTGATAGGAATTAATGTGTGTACAGAAGGGGGCATTTGTTGAGAGATGCAAAGCGCCAGGAAGGATCCGGAGGGACGCGGAGTATTTGCTTTGCTTTCCTATCTCCGAGCAGACATGCAGGGGAGACACGTGTGCCTTCCCCAGCAGCCTTCGCCAGGTGGGCACGGGTTCCATGGCCAAGGGTCCCGGTGGTCTTGGCTTCCCGGTGCCCTTGGTGACACTTGGCCTCCAGAGAACGTGCTGGCGGCCCGGCCATGCCCGTTGGGGCCACGTATTTCAAGTTTAAACCCAAGCGATGTGCGTGGCTGTCCGTTGGCAGACATCTCCCGCTCACAGGGAGGAGGAGGTCTCTGTGGGCCACGCTGTTTTCCCATAGAGGCAGCAGTCCAAGGTCAGGTGCACGTGGGGCATGCAGGCCCTGAGAACCATGGGGGAGGGGGTGTGTGGGGAGGGCTGGTAAGAATTCTGTGCTTTAGTGTGTCAAGAAAGAAGCAGTTAAAAGAGTGGTGGAGCAGCGACCTATGAACCAGGAGGTCACTGTTCGATTTCTAGTCAAGGGCACATGCCTGGTTTATGGGCTCCAGCCCAGTGGGGGGCGTGCAAGAGGCATCAGGTCAATGATTCTCTCAGCATTGATGTTTCTCTCTCTCTCCTCCCTTCCTCTCTGAAATGAGTAAAGATACATTCACAAAGAGAAAAGTAGTCTCAGGATTTGAATTCGACATCCTGGAGTCGAAATGCTGGTTCCGTATACTCAGGAGCTAGAAAGCTTCGGGCAGTGTAGTGGTAGCCTTATAGGGTTGTGTAGGTCATTGAAAGCCAACATTGCCATAAAGTGCTTTAGACACCACCGAAACTCTAGACCCAGACGCAGTGGTTGGCAAACTCATGAGTCCACAGAGCCAAATATCAACAGGACCACGATGGAAATTTCTTTTGAGAGCCACATTTTTGAAACTTAAACTTCTTCTAGTGCCACTTCTTCAAAATAGATTCACCCAGGCCGTGGTGTTTTGTAGAAGAGCCACACTCAAGGGGCCAAAGAGCCGCCTGTGGCTCGCAAGCCGCAGTTTGCCGACCACAGATCTAGAGGCCTGGAGACCTAAAGCGCATTTGGCCACTCACTTGGCGTGGTCACGGTTTTAGATCTTCTGATGGCATCTGCCCCCTCTCTCACAGGAACGCGGGGGAAGGGAGAGCTGTGGCTGGCAGCTCTCTCCATTAACAAGCTCCCAGGATCCAAAGCAGAAATGGAAGTGAAGTTATTAAGGAGACAGGAGCGGGAAGAGTTAAACAGGCGGAAGCTCTCCACGGAACCCAGGATGGTATATGAGACCGAGGGTAAAACAGAAAATATAAACTACATTTGTTTCTTCCTTCCGGGCCTCTACACCAGGACACAGAAAGTAGTCCTGAGGAGTCACCCCATTGTGTTGGGTCAGAAGGAGGACCTAGGCTCCAGTCCTAACCGGTTTGGCTAGAGCATCGGCCTGGGGACTGAAGAGTCCTTGGTTCGATTTCAGTCAAAGGCATGTACCTTGTTTTCGGGCACATTCCCAGTAGGAGGTGTGCAGGAGGCAGCTGATTGATGCTTCTCTCTTATCAATGTTTCTAACTCTATCTGTCACCCCTCCTCTCTCTAAAAAATCTATATATATATTTTTTTTCTTTATATCTGTATATAAACTATGCTTCAAAGGAAAGATGGGAGAAGAGAGTGTGGGCAGGTTGGGATGTAAATGAGCGACCTTCTGCTCCGGGTTCTTTAAGACTCCGAATGCAGCTCCCTCCCTGCCCTCTGCTCTCCCCTGGGAAAGGGGCGGGGCCCTCCTGTCGCCAGTTTTGGAGATGGATGCCCAGCCACCTCTCCCCAGGGCTCACTGCTGCCCCATGCCTGTTTGTGCCTCTGAAATCCTGCCAGAGCGAGCAGGGGAGCCTGCCAGCAGACACACATCCCAGGGCCAGAGATGAAAAAGAAATGGAACGAAGTTTGACATTTAAAAAAAAAAGTAATTGCGATAAAGAAATGAGAACAATTATATAAACAGAGATTGGCTTCAAGGACACATGGCCCCAATCCCAGAATCAGTGGGGAAGGAGAAAAGCACAAGGCAAACCTTTGAGAGTGAGAATGTCAGCTTCTCCAGGGGCGATCAGAGAGCTTCCAGAATAGCAGCTCCAGATCTGCTCCATTTCAAAAAGGGGGAGGCAAGACAAAGGCGAACCCCACATCCCCAGCAAGGCCTGGCCGTTTTTGACACCCGCCTTCCTCAGCGAACACTTTTGAGGGGGCAGAGACTGGCCGTCCCTGGGGGACACACGCCGGGAATGTAATGGGCCCTCCAGAGTAGTTATGGGTTTGCAGCTCATTAGAGAGGGGCATGATGGGCTGCGCATGCAGCGCCTCTTCCTGTCCATGCCATTCACCTGTGCCCCCCACCAAGCTCTGTGTGGCTGGCTCCCTTCCCTCTGCGGGACCGGTCTGTGCTGGGGTGTCTCGTGCGTCATGATGGCTGGCTGGCATTCTTGCTGGGAATAAAGCAAATGATCGTAATGACTCCAGGAGAACGCGTCGAAAGCGTTTATCACAGCGGGAGAGCGAACAGACTGTGAGACTGACGGATTGGACAACAGGGTTTCCAGTTAAATTTTTAAAAACAAGCCTATGTTTTGGAGGGGATGTTTGTGTTCAAGAAACCTAGCAGTTGGTTATATGGGCACTTGCTTGCTGCAGGTATAAATTAAGATTGCCCCACCCACCCCCCTTTTTTAGAATATGTTTTTTTATTGATTTCAGAGAGAGGTAGGGAGAGAGATACAAAAATATCAATGATGAGAGAGAATCATGGATCGGCTGCCTCCTGCACGCCCCTGAAGGGCGGATCGAGCCAGGTAACCTGGGCAGGTGCCCTGACCTGGAATTGAACGTGACCTCTTGGTTCCTAGGTGGGAGCTCAACCTTGAGCCATGCCTGCTTTTGACCATGTTCTCAAAAAGGAGTGGCCATACAGGAGGAGATATTAAAAGAAAAGTCAGCCCGGCTGGTGTGGCTCAGTGGTTGAGCGTCACCCTGTGAAGCAGGACGTCAAGGTTTGATTCCCAGTCAGGGCGCATGCCCGGGTTGTGGGCTCGGTCCGCAGCGGGAGGCACGCAGGAGGCAGCTGATCATGATTCTCTCTCATCATTGATGTTTCTCTCTCCCTCTCCCTTCCTCTTTGAAATATATATATATATATATATATATATATATATATATATATATATAATTTTTTTTTTAAAGAAAGGACAAAGTTAATTGCTCACAAAATGTGCTTCCTCCCTCTTCGTCCTGCTGGGTTATTGGATCCCTGAGAGCAGGACCAAATACCAGCTAAGAGAGGCTGTGGATCCGAAGAAATAACACACAGCCCCGCCCAGCAGGCCCATATCTGTGCCCCCGCCCCATCCGGTGGTTTGCCACGGAAGGCAAGGCCACGGTGTTCTTCATCTCTGCCGGGCTGCCACATAAAGGCACCCCAGGCTCCCAGGACTAACAGCACCTCTTCGAGGCCTGCCATTCATGATGGCGCTCTGTGAAGTCCCTGTCCAGCACAAGGGCTGTGCGAGCCGCTTCTGTCTCGCTGCCAAAAGGACCATTTGGTCTCTGCTAATTCAGTGACAGGTATAATCAAAGGCTTGCTTATTGCTCCCGGTCATTTCAGTGCCCTGAATAGAGCGGCTTCAATTGTACCCAGGAAAGATTCCAGAGTTCAGTTTCTTTTAAAACATATTTTTTATTGATTTTTTTACAGAGAGGAAAGGAAAGGGAGAGAGAGAAACATTGATCAGCTGCCTCCTGCACACTCCTTACTGGGGATGTGCCCCCAAACAAGGTACGTGCCCCTGACCGGAATCGAACCTGGGACCTTTCAGTACTCAGGCCCACATTCTATCCACTGAGCCAAACCGGTTTCGGCCGGAGTTCAGTTTCATTCAATGCTGTTCATTAAGCCCCAACTTCAGGTAATTCCCGGGGCTGGTAGTACAGAGCCTACTCAGATATCAGGGTGCGGGGGTCCGGTAAAGGGCAAGCAGACAGGGTCACTTCCAAACTGCACCTGTCGGAGTTCTGCAACCGCGTGGGCCTGGAGGGCATGCACTTTCTCTCTTTCTCTCTCTCCCTCATTATTCCCTTCCTTTCCCTTCCCTTCCCTTCCCTTCCCTTCCCTTCCCTTCCCTTCCCTTCCTTTCCCTCTCTCCCTCTCATCCTCTCTTTTCTCTCTTCTCTCCCTCCCTCCCTCTCCCTCTCTCTCTCTCTCTCTCTCTCTCTCTCTCTCTCTCTCTCGCTCTCTCGCTCTCTCGCTCTCTCGCTCTCTCGCTCTCTCTCTCATTTCTCCCCCCACCTCGCCTCCCCTACCTCTCTCCCTATTTAAAGGTGACTGGGATACAAAATGCAATAGAAGTAATGCCAGGAAGGTATAGCCATTTTCACACGCAAAACCCAATCATAGGCTATACTTAAATTAGTGGGCGTGGCCATATTCCAATAGCATTTCATTTACAAAAGCAAGTGGTGGCCTGGCCCACGTGGCTCAGTGGTTCAGCATCGACCTGTGAACCAGGAGGTCATGGTTCAATTCCAGGTTGGGCTCATGCCTGCTTGCAGGCTTGATCCCCCATGGGAGGCGTGCAGGAGACAGCCGATCGATGAGTTTCTCTCCTCATTGAGGCTTCCATTTCTCCCTTCCTCTCTGAAAATGAATAAAAGTATATATGTTTTTAAAAAGCAGAGCCTCAGGCAAAGATTAGGGCCAGGCCATGGCCCGTGTCCCTTGTCTGCATCTGTGGGTGCCATAGGGCTTCTGAGCTAGGCTCTGACCCCTGAATCCAGCACGGAGCCCTTCAGAGTACCCCCATAAGGGAGGTGATCCGCTAATGTCGGAGGGAAGTGGGTTACAGGTGCATTCAGTGGGTGGTCACCTGCTCATATGTTAGATTAGAACTCTGAGATGACCATGAATGAGAAGGGCCATTATTGTGCAGAAGACATACTTTCGTTTTCCTTGGACTCTTGCCTTGACCCCTGTCTCCCAAGGTCAGTGTCACCGAAGGAGTGGGTGCTGACTTTCTTCTTAGTCAATCCTTGCCCGGCCCATCTCACTGGTCTCACGCACACCTGTGGAAACCTCAATAGTTGATTTCATGTTTCAGAAACTTCTCGAAGCTTCTTCCCCCAAGTGTACTCCTTGGACCAGCAACCTCAACACCACAGGGGAGCCCATCAGAAATGCAGCCCCACCCTGGCTGGACCCAGATTGTAACCCAGATCGTAACTAGATGCTCAGCTAATTCTCATGCAAAAGGGTGTGGACATGGGAGAAGCCTGGCTGAAGGGCCTTTCCGCACTTTCTAACGAACGTGCTGCCTCGCTGATAAAATCCCTTCCCCGGAAATATTCATGCTGTGGTATAAATTCTTATTGTCAGTTAGAGGGGCAGGCTTTTTGAACCTGTCTCATAAAAACTGAGCTTGTCACACACGATTACCGTGAAGCTCTTTCCCACAATTTGTAAGTCGGCACACTTTGTAAATCAATGTCTTCCTTGCCGTGGAGATAATTACTCCCCAATGGAGAAATATGGAGAGCTGGTTTTCTTCTTAGGGTTGTGAGCTCATTCCTTCGCCCTGACACACGTTGGGGGAAATGCAAGATCGGTTTCGTCCCTCCGGTTGGACATAAAAACAAAACAAACAAACAAACGAACAAAAAACATAGCAGAGCTTCCTTGTGGCTCTTACTGGAGCTAGAACAGGGTGGTTCTGGATCTCTTCTCTGTGTTCAGTGATAACGTGCCCTTGTTGGGAGCGGACAGAATGAGAAATATGAATGAACTCCGAATGGAAGCTGGGAGGATGGAGGAAACGCAAATAACCCTGATGTTGGTGCTGATGGCCCCATTTTTTTTTTTTTTTTTTGGCTATACTTCTCATGCTTTTCACAATAAACGTAATTGTTCTCCAAATCGTTATGGAAATGTGAGGGCAGCATGGGACGCTATGAAAATAATGAGAGAGGGTGGGCTTTCTCTTCCACCTGCAGGATTTGAGGAGGCCTCCAGCTCTTTAGCTGGGAAAATTAATGCCCTCTGACAGCTTACACAATGGGAATGAGGCCGAAATAATGGCGGCTTCTAATAAGCATCATCTTTCTTGATATTAAAATAGTCTTAGAACATCACATTCTGTCTCGACAAGCTAAAAGAGTTTTTATTGGAATTTTGGAAAGCAGCCACCAGAGGTTTTCCATTTTGGTTTGAGATGCCTATAAAACACCATTCATGCAGACAGTGGCCCTGTGTACAAGACAAGATCAAGGTTTCAGAGATTTACAGCTTCCCATAAATATTCACCACCGTGATGGACTGCACTACAATGTTCCGTCTTTGTGTCAGTTACCTTGGAAAATAGGAATCTTATTTGCTACCCTTGAGTGCGGAACTGTTTTCTTGGTGGAAATTTTTGTGGATTTTGTGTACCTGGCTGTTTCCCAGTCCTCTTCAAGGTGATGGCCTTTGAGCAAGAGGTTTGTTTAGTTGATAAAGGTGACATTTCGGACCTCAGTTATCACGTAGTCTAGCATCTTTATTCTTTGTATAAGAAAAATGAGGGCACAAATAAAAATAACGGAATCAACGTGCCACTCCATATCTGGGGTCATAAAGCTATAGACACGTGACCAATCACAGATTTTTTTTTAATATAGCCAGACCCTGAAGTTTACATATGATCTGTGGCTACTTGTAATATAACTGTAGAGTTGAGGGGATGCATCCACTATAAATATTGTCCGGCTCGCCCCTGTTATAAATAGTGAACTTAGAACCTACCTTCTGCCTTTCAGGCCAATGTGCTTCCCTCTATATGGTTTTTGCACTTTTAGTTCATAACAGGTGCATACATAGTCATATTGGCTCCTTTCTGCTCTCTCCCCTTTCTTCTTTTAAATAATCTCTTCCCATTTATTCCTGCTGGTATCTAATTGAGGATAATATTAAAGTAATATTTGATTATCTTACTCAGAAAAAAAAAAAAAACTTAATGGAATGAGAGATCGCTATTACATATACTTGTTAAACGTAGGATCCTAAAATTCATTAAGCAGGGCTGAGAAGATTAAGAAAACTACAGCCCACTCAGGCAAATACTTTCTACAGTAACCCATACAAATTCAGAAATGATGAAAATACATGTGCTTGTCCCCAACAAACCGTGAAAATAGAATTTTCACAATAGCGAGCGAGCTCAGAACCTGTTTGAATTTTTCATACGTAGTTCATGAGGATGTTCGAAGCCAATTGGATTCAGCTAAGCTTGTTGAGTAGCAATATTGTGTTATGAGTCATCTAAAAATAAGGCAAGTGTGAACTCGAATGCTGCCTCTCAAAATAATGAGTGTTTGCAAAAGTGTTTTAACAATGTCCTCGAAAATTAGATTAGGCCATTTGGCAGATTCAGCCAATTCTGGCTTTCATTAATCCTATAATCGCTGTCAAGTTCAATGACAGGATATATTGGGTGGGTCCTCGGAGCATATTCAAGTTCTATATTATAGCTAAGAGCCAAAGCTGGGTCCTGCATCCAGGAGGAAAGGGCGTGGAATGGTCACTGCGGGTGGAATTGTCTTTGGTGTGGGATAACTGGAGAGGAGCAAGGAAGCTTTCCCAGCTCCCGGTTCCCAGATCTCCCAGCCTGGACTCCAACCGGACGAGTTCCAGTGAGAGCTCGAGGTCTGGGAAGCACCAGAGCCAGTGTTTCCAGTAGGGTGAGCAAGGATGCTCGCTTTCCTCCACAAGGCCTTCCGCTCCATGAGGGCAAGCGCCCCGTTTGCTTGTCGGTGCCTTGGTCCCACACAATGCCTGGCACAATAGCCCTCAGTAAAATGTTCTGAGTGAATGAATGAGTGAATGAATGAATGAGGTCACCAGGTGCTTGGGAGAGAGTACTAGTTCTTTGACTACATGATAGCCAAGAGCAGGAACTGTACTTGATAGAGTCTCTACCTCATACGCAGAGCCGAGCACAGAACCTTGTAAAAGGCAGACAATGCCCAGATTAACCACACTCCTCACTGTCGTTTCAAGAGCTTCCTCTGTCACCTGAGACCCTTTCTGGGAAGAGGAAGACAAAAGGGACAGATACAGGGGTGCATGCCCCAGCGGGTGCAACTGGTCTGGTCTGGCCATGCCTGGAGCTCCCGGCCATCTGTCCGGGGATTTCTCGCAGGGGCTCAATGCTCTTTGCGGTGGAAACCCTGGTTCTGCTGCCTGTTGTGTATGTCGCCCCTCTCACCTGTCTGTCTGTCGGTCGTGGCTGTCCTGCTACCTTGCCCTCACCAAGAGCACGTGTGGGCCTCTAAGTCCTGACTGGCCAGTTCCTCCTCATCAGTTCTGAGACACCTGTAGTTCTGCTTTCTGGTTGCTGGTCCATTATTCATTTGTGTCCCCATGTTGAACTCTGCTCTTCAAAAATAAAAATAAAAAAAATCTGGGGAGTCTTTGAGCCCTTTTCTGCTGTGCCCCCAACTGCATGCGATTACCTTAGTCCTGAGTGAAAGGTGTGAACACTTGTGCGTCGGGTCAGTGAATGAACCGTGTCTGTCGCACAGCTGCCTTTGCGGGGCCCTGTGTGAACGCCGGAAGTGACCTCTGAGCAGATGCTGGGGTGGCGTGTCCAAACATCCGTCGTCATTCCTGGGTTTGGGAGGAAAAGCTCGCCTCGTCTTTTCCCCACTTTGTATGCTTAACACATGCCTGAGTGAAGAGACAGGATGACTAACTGGGAGACATAAGGCTTGACTGGACACTGAATCAAATGAAAGAAAACCTATCAAATAGCATTAGGATAATCGAGGGAATTAGAATCTGGACTACATATTAGATGCCATTGTGCCCATGTTAAATTTGATCTTGATACCGTTTTATGGTTTGGAAGGAGAATGTCCTTTTCCTTAAGAGACAGATGCTGCCGAATCTGGTGCTGAAGTGTCCTGAGGTCTGTTATTTACCATGAAACGGTTCAAGCAGACGTTTTATACGCACGGAGGAAGGGAGCGTCTAAAGGGGGGAAGGCAAATGGACTAAAACAAATGTTGCAGAATATTGCCGAAACCGGTGTGGCTCAGTGGATAGAGCATCAGCCTGTGGCCTGAAAGGTCCCAGGTTCGATTCTGGTCAGGGGCAGGCACATCTCCAGTAGGGGGTGTGCAGGAGGCGGCTGATTGATATCTCTCTCTCATCGATGTTTCTAACTCTCTATCCCTCTCCCTTTCTCTCTGTAAAAAAAATCAATAAAAATATGTTTTAAAAATAAATAGAAACCACAGAATTCCCTTATACAAAATGAGCGTGAGACCAGGCTATAAGAGATCTGGCCCAGGTGATTAGGGGGACTATTTCTGCTTTTTATTTTGTTCACAGTCATATTTCAAGCACCTGGGACAGCAATGTGGAACATACTAGGTAGTAAGTACTTACTCCCTACTACTCATTACATTTGTCCATATGTGCAAGCCCGGTACGTTTCAGGGCTCATTCTGATTGGCCTCCCGGATCCACAGAGCTGGAAAATTCAGTGTGCAACTATTTGGGGACACTTAATTCATGTAGTCCGTACTACACTTCCCCAAGATGCTTAGTGGTACCCTAAGTTTCCAGAAGAGACAGCTGCTGTGCTGGTGAGGGTAAGGAGCTCGCTCAAGTTCAGATGCTAAGAGGCAGAGCCAAGTTTCAAAGCCACTCTGTCTGAATGTAGATTCCATGGTTCGGCCTTATGCATGCTTTCTTCCTCTTCTGATTTCACACCCAGGGTACCAGGCTATACATCTCTCCGTATCTTGCCTCTTTACTTTAAAAAAATAGATTTCTATTGATTTCAGTGAGGAAGGGGGAGGGAGAGAGAGAAACATCCATGGTGAGAGAGAATCATGGATCGGCTGCCTCCTGCAGGCCCCCCACTGGGGATGGAGCCCACAATCCTGGCCTGTACCCTGACCAGGAATCCAACCCCGACTTCCTGGTTCATAGGTTGATGCTCAACCACTGGGCCACACTGGCTGAGCCTTTCCTCATTTCATTTTCTTTTTTTCTTTTAAATTTATTTAAAAAGAAATTATATTTTCTTTTACAAAGAAATTATTTTTTCCAGATGCATAGTTTCCCACTGCGTGTTCGTGCCATGGTCTGGTTCATCCCTACCGATGGGCCCTTAAGGCACAGCCTGTACACATGTGCCCTGCGGGGGAGACCCCCGACTTTCCCTCTGCGGGGATTCCTGGAGATGCACTGGGAGCCCCCCATGTGTGTTTCCCAACTTGCCATTCACTCTCCATAGTTTCTCCAGTGAGTCCCCCCAAATCCACAGGGGGTCCTGGCCCTCTCTGTGTCTTTGGACCAAAATAAAATTCGATCTACAAAAACAATACATACCCGTGGTAAGAAATAGAGACGAAAGCAGGTGAAACCCCACCTCAGTCTCCCAGCCCAGAGGCAGCCACCGGGAATCCATCCTTCCAGACCGTTCTCCCTGTAAGCAGCTCTGTCCGTCAGCCTGACGGCTGAATGGGAGACATTGTCTGAGCCGTCGTGGCGGCAGCCGGCCCTCTGCTCCAGCCGTTGTGAGAAGTAAAATGGACCAGCCTGGGAAACAGCCAGGACGCTGGCTGCCTAATAGAGTCATTAAACTCCTATTACCCACCCCTCCGCCAACACACGCTTACCTGCTTGCAGGCAGGAAGCTCCCACGTTCACGCCTGGGAGGCTGAGCCAGGACCAGCATGGACCTCAGACTGCTGTATGTACCCCGTTCACACGGAGCGTCTGTGACACCCCGGATGCTGGGCTGAGTGAGAGGCAGAGGAGGCGGAAGACCTGGTCCTTGCCTCTCCGCTGGCCCCGCGTGCAGAGACGACAGCATTCTAGTAAAAGGGTCTCCGTTGCTGGCGGGCTGCCTGTCCCCCCATTTCGCTCGGAGTGCCTCTCTGGGCATGCTTGGCCATGCTGGCCACTCTGCACCTGTTTTCTGCAGTACATGTCAGAGCTCGTTCTGATTGGCCTCCCGCGTCCACAGAGCTGGAGAATGCAGTGGGCTCACGGGCGCAGATGCACTTTGCAGAGATCCAGTGTCTCATTCAAGGCAGAGTTGCATCTGACTTTGCTGGCCAGCCCTGCGTGCCATGCCTGGGGACTCTACATATATGTCCTCAGACGCCCAGGATGTCTTGAGTATGTCACATTATTGCATACAGAGTGAGGCCACAGTTTGTATGTCCACATTTTTGCAAAGAGAACCGGTTAGCCTGCATGTAAGTGTCTGTCCCACATCCCCAGTTGGAAATGTAATTCCGTCAGCTGGGGAGAGGTTTGAATTGGAGCTCGTGGTATAGAATCACACAATCAGGTTATTGTGTGGGTTGCGGAACCGTGCGATGAAGCAGATGAAGATCATCAGGAAAAGCTTCCAATTTGGTTATGAAAATAGACATCCCAATCTCTTTTACCAAAGGTAAACTCGTTTTAAAAATATATATATATTTTTTATTGATTTCAGAGAGGAAGAGAGAGGGAGAGAGTTAGAAACATCAGCAATGAGAGAGAATCATGGATTGGCTGCCTCCTGCACGCCCCACACTGGGGATCGAGCCTGCAACCTTGGGCATGTGCCCTTGACCGGAATCGAACCCATGAGGACCCTTCAGTCTGCAGGCCGATGCTCTATCCACTGAGCCACACCAGCTAGGGCTATCATAGGTAAACAAACTCTCGATTAATACTGCCTTGGAGCTTGAGTGACATGGTTTGGTGATGAACATATTTCTGAGTTTCTGCTTTTAGGAGGCTTAGCATGAATTTTTAAAGTAGTTTTCTCCTGCCTCCTTTCCCCCGTTGTTGTATTTTCCCCTCCTCCTTGTCATAACAGAAGTGAAATCTTAAAAATAGTTGGGAGGCTGATTCTTACACCGCCCTGTGCGGCCTTGATGATGTTTTCACCCGTCAGCGAAGCTTTCTTCTCAGGCGCCGGCCCGGCAGCTGCTAATGAGGGCGCGTAGGATGGGAACTTACATCTTACAGGAGACTGCCGTGCTGTGGCTACTGGTTGAATGAAGAGAGTTATGTTCCTCTAAAAAACAAATATATTTTTCCCCCTGGCTGGTTTGGTTCAGTGGATAGAGTGTTGGCCTGCGGACTGAAGGGTCCCAGGTTCAATTCTGGCCAAGAGCATATGCCTGGGTTGTAGGCTCCATCCCCAGTGGTCGTGTGCAGCAGGTAGCTGATCAATGATTCTCTCTCATCATTGATGTTTTGATCTCTCTATCTCCCTTCTTCTCTAAAATCAATAAAAATATATTTCAAAAAAAATAAAATATGAAAACAAATACATTTTTATTGATTTCAGAGAGGAAGGGAGAGGGAGAGAGAGAAACATCAGTGATAAGAGAGAATCATGAATTGGTCGCCTCCTGCATGCCCCCTACTGAGATGGAGGCCGAAACCCAGGCCTGTGCCCTAACTGGGAATCCTGGTTCATAGGCCAACGCTTAACCACTGAGCCACACGGTCGGGCAGAGAAAGTTATGTTCTGAGTGAGAAGAGAAGGCAGCCTGATTCAGAACAGGCCTGAGCACCAACAGCATCATTAACGACACCCAAAGCACTAGGTTGGTTAGTCAGTTACTCATGGGGACACTAGACCTTGTAGGACAAGACCCTCTCCACCCTAATGGGGCCCACCAATGTGGTCACCGAAGGAAAGAGGCTTCCACCAAACTTGGAGCTTTTAAAATTCTTCCAGAACCTTCCTTGGTTCATTTTTCTCTGTCCCTTTCTGCTTTCTTTGCCCGAACCCCCATTGCACGTCCACCTTGCACGTCATCTGCTCACACATCGCGTGAAGTCAGTTCTGTTAGTTGGTGGGTACCAGAACCCAACTCCCATTTAGAGCAAAATACATGAAAAAAAAAAAAAAACATTTTGTAACACCTTCTGCAGGACTAAATAGCCTTAGGTTATTCGGAAAATAATCTCTGTGAGTCCGATGAAATGAGGATGGTCATATTCAGGGTCATGTGTGATTTGCTTGGACGTGTGTGTTGCCGTTCTGTCAGGGATGAATACCTGGATAGACGTGGCTTATCTGCAGTGGGCATGATAATGAACTTCTCAGTCTCCCTTCCTGAGGACACAGTGTAATCCTGGCTCCGGGCTGGAAACACTGCCAGGCATGTGAGGAAGCCCAGAAGGAGAAGTCAGACCTCGTTATGGTACAGTGTGAGTTGAGCGTGTCAAACTCGCGGCCTGCAGGCTGCGTACCTGGTTTATGTGGCCCATTAGCCTTTGAGTTTGACATGCTTAATGTATGTGATACGGATTTTGGAGTAGGAAGCTCGGGCTCATGTCCTGGGTATGTGTCTAACTCATTGTGGGATGCCAGCAGGAGCTTTGCGTGGCATGAGTTTGGGCGCGCTCTAGCCTCCTCACCCCCCATTTCCATGCCAGTACAATGGAGGCCAAACACAGTCTCCCTAAGAACTGGATGGCTGGGCCATCTCCCTCTGGGGAGGAGACCTGGTGCCTCCACTGGACATGGAGCCTCAATCTCTTCACCTTTAGAATGGGCTCATCGTTGCTTTTCCGTGTACAGTGGTACCTCGAGATATGAGTGTCCTAACATGCGTGATTTTTGAGATACAAGCCGTGGAGAGAGTGATTTTTGCTTTGAAATACGTGCAACATTTGAGATAGGAGTCATCACGCGGATCAGCTGGCTGCACACAACCCACCAGTTTACCACGACTTGAGTGTCTCATAGTTTTCCACGCCTCAAGGTTATGGAATTAAACTCATATCTCGAGGTACCACTGTACTTTGTTGCTTCCTGAGGCAGCTCTGTGAGTCCCCAAGGAATCCTGTCTGTAAAAGTGCTGGTGAAACTTGGAGGTCAAATTCAAAAGTTATGTTCATTCTATTAGAACCACTTGTAACACAGCGTGTGGTCTGATGGGACATTCCGAATGAGTCCAGCTCTGCATCTCACTGAGCTGTGGATCATGGCCGTGGGCTGGGTGTTGCTTCCTTTTGACACAAAAACTGAAACCCAGAAAGACCACCTCATTCACCCAAAGCCATGCAGACATTAAAGTGGCAAACCTGGGATTAGAAGTCATTCTTGTGACGTAAAGATATAATCTATATATATAAAAGCCTAAGCGACTGTTAGTACTGGTCAACCAGGAGCTGCCCCTGGTGGTCAGGGTGCTCCCACAGTGGGGGCGCCACTCAGCCAGAAGCTGGGCTCATGGCCGGCGAGAACAGCTATGGTAGCAGGACTACTGAGCAGCAGCAGGCACAACGGGGCTGGGTTGAGTGGGAGCAGCGTGGTGCCTGGCCTGGTCTTGGCCTCCTCCCTGGCTGCCTGCCACTTCACTCGCTACTACATCCCTCGGGGGAGGTCAGGCCTCCGGTTTCGGTCCAATCACTGCAGGGGTCCTGGAATGCGAGAGAGCACCTGCAGGGCTCAGGGACCCCACTGATGCATGAATCCATGCACCGGGCCTCTAGTCCATCATGATTAGGCTTTGTATGGAAATTTTGAGAAGGCTTGTTTTTTAAGTGTATTAAGCACCAAGTATATGTTCAATTCGGAGCTCGGAATCATACAGTCCTTATGTCACGAGCTAAGCGGGCACCTGGTCACTGAGGCGGGATCATTCTGTGTTCTGGGGCATCTTCTGCATTGAAGGGTGTGCAGCAACATCCCTAGTCTCATCCCTGAGCCCCTCCCCTAGCTGTTACAGCCCACAACGTCTCTAGACATTGCCACGTGTCACCCCCAGAGAGAATCACTAAGTGAGACTAATTCCAGTTTCCAGGTGATGAAAATATAGTAGAAAGAGTTTAGCACCGAGGGTCACCGAGCTAATGAGTAGCAGGATTTGAATCTGACTCCAGACTCTGGGAACTATTCTCATCTTCCTTCATCATCTCAGCCTCCTGTTTTCTTTGTTTTGTTTTGTTTGTTCATTTGTTTTTGTTAATCCTCACCCGAGGATATTTTTCCATTGATTTTTAGGGCCAGGAGAAGGGAGAGGGAGAGATGGAGAGAAACATCGATGTGAGAGAAACACATTGATTGGTTGCCTCCTGAAACCCCAAAAGACCAAATCATGAGCCCCGACTAAGGCCTTGACCAGAATCAAACCCAGGACCCTTCAGTCTTCAGGCCAACACTATCCACTGAGCCAAACCAGCTAAGGCTACAGCATCCTTGTTTCTGATCCTGAGCTGTGTTTCCTGGGAAACTGAGGTCACCAGAGCAGCCTGCAGGTCATTTCTAAGCCTTCCTGCTCCGAGGTCAGTTGTGCCCTCCAGATTTGGTCCAGGGCTGAGCGGTGTGCCCGCAGGAGGAGACGCTGGGCCGCTCTCCCATGGTCCCGCACCAATAGCTCTGCAGCCTGGCCTGTCCTCTCCGCAGCTGCTCTCTCTTCATGCATCACGATCTTTTGTGTGAGGACAGTTTCAATCTGTTGCTGAGAATAGATGGGTGAGGCACAAAGTTGAAACCAGTTCAGTGCGTCCTGGGGAGTTTCCGGAGGGCCGGAAATAGCCTGCCGATGTAGGTCGCTATTTTTGAGGCTGAGCTAAGTGTTTGAAAGTGGCTCACACAGCCAGGATCTCGAGTGCAAGTCACAGAACATCGGGCTTGCAAGGCATCTCGAGGCTGGGCCGAGACCAGTGGACACGGACCCTCTGCACACACAGCTGGGCTTCCTGGCTCCTGGGGGAGAGTGTCTAGGATTTTCTTCTCCTTTGAGAGCAACCGAACCTCACAGAGCCTTCCTGGGGCTGGTCTCAACCCGTTTTCGCCAGACTGGGAGGAGAAAAAATAGATGATGATCCTTCCACCCTTTTTCTATTTTGAGGGTGGATAAAACCATTGTGCGGGCACCGCTCCCCAGAAGCCTGTATCTCTCCAGGGTTACAGAGAGCTTTATTTGGCAGGCTTTCTAACACTTCGGATATTGTGAGCCAGGCAGCATAGAATCCTTAGCACAGGGCTTGGCATCCAATAATCCCTTAATAAATGTCAGGAGTTGTTAACAACCTGCCTCCCTTCAAAATAGAACCCATTCTTTGAACTATTATTTTTTAAGATATTTTTATGGGTTTCAGAGAGGAAGGGAGAGGGAGAGGGGGAGAGAAACATCCATGATGAGAGAGAAGCATGGATCGGCTGCCTCCTGGACTCCCCCTAGTGGGGATTAAGCCCACAACCTGGGCATGTGCCCTGACCAGAACCGAATGGTGACCTCCTGGTTCATAGGTTAACGCTCAACCACTGAGCCACCCTGGCCAGGCCATACTAAGCCCCTTTGAAAACTCATTTAACATTTTCCCAAAGATGAAGTCCCGTTACCCCCGTGTTAGAGAGGAGAGGCTGGGACTGGGGGTTAGAGGGGTTTATTTACTCGCTCAAGTTTATGGAAAGTAAGTGGTGGAGCCGGGAACCACGAAGCATCTGGTTTCCACACAGAGGCTCTCAGACTTGGTGACATGGACAGCTGGCTCGGCCCCGGGACCTCCTAGTTTGGGATAAGTAGGTCTTGGGTGGTTGCCAAGAATTTGCATTTCTTCCAAGCTCCTAGGTGTTGCTACTGCTGGTCCTGAGACCACCCTTGCTGCTCTAGGGGCCATGACCTTGACCGGCACCCCCAGCTACTCCTATTTAATAAGTACCTGAGGGGCATTAAAGCCAAACAGCCAGGACCTCTGCTTTTATCTTCTTTATAAATATAATTTTTATTGATTTCAGAGAGGAAGGGAGAAGGAAAGAGAGAGAG
The DNA here is from genome assembly GCA_004026805.1 of Lasiurus borealis. Taxonomy (NCBI): domain Eukaryota; kingdom Metazoa; phylum Chordata; class Mammalia; order Chiroptera; family Vespertilionidae; genus Lasiurus; species Lasiurus borealis. The sequence goes on along the minus strand of PVJN01003022.1, from coordinate 62,108 downwards.
AGAGAGAGAGACATTAATGATGAGAGAGAATCATTGATTGGCTCCTTCCTGTACGCCCTCTACTGGGGATCAAGCCCACAACCCAGGCAGGTGCCCTTGACCAGAATAGAACCCAGGACCCTGCAGTCCACAGGCTGATGCCTTACCCACTGAGCCAAAATAGCTAGGGCAGGATCCCAAGTTTGATTCTGGTCAAGGGCACTTTCCATGGTGGCGGGCTCAATCCCCAGTAGGGGGTGTGTAGGAGGCAGCCGATCAATTATTTTCTCAATCATTGATGTTTCTAACTCTTTTTGCTTCTTCATTCTTCCCTGAAATCAATCATAAATCTTTCCTAATGAGAGAGAAACATGTAAATTGGCCATACCTCCGCTATGCCACAGCCAATCAGAGTAAGTACGGAAATTAACCCAATAAATTTGCATACATGTCTGGGTCCCAGGGACCTACTGGGAACCCAGGTCACTCCCAGCCGGCCATCCCGTGGAGGCCGTAGGCTTGGGAAGTGGCCGAGCCTGGAATCACAGGGAAGGGGAAAAAAATCAATGGAAACAGATCCTCAGATGAGGATAAAAAGAAAAAGAAAGAAAGAAATGTCACAACCTATGAAAGACACATCCTGAAAATGCCTAAAGAAAGTTTTCATATTTTCACGGTGAAGGGACTGGAGTCCGTGTCGATGAAAACACCTTGGTGGCTGCGGTGACTGGCAGTGGCTGCAGCAGTGGGGTGATGGGGCTGGTGCCTTCCCCTGATCAGCCGGGTCGCCTCCTGTAAAGGGAGGCCAGACTGCTCCAACAGGGAGCGGGCCTAAGCCGTCAGTAGGACATCCCCTGAGGGCTCCCAGTATGTGAGAGGGGGCCGGCTGGGCTGAGGGACCCCTCCCCAGTGCACGAATGTCATGCACTGGGCCCCTAGTATATACAAAAAATAAGGTAGCTGTCCTGGGGAAGGTGAACGTTCGGATACAGTACATAAATGAATAATCCAGAATAAACTGTGCTCTCTGCTTAGGCCTCCTTTCACTTTCAAGAAAATTCTTTGTGGCATCTCACACTGCAGGGATCCTTGGCAAGCCTTTGTAATAGAGGACATACTGTGTTCATACCCCTCCGGGCTGGTTCTTTTTGGGGAGCGGGGGGGCTTTAGAAAGCATTCACATGCTAGAGCAGAGAAATTGGCAGTTTCGGGGGTCCCTCGGGGTGGAAATTCATGTGTTTTCTCGCCGCAGGAAAGCAGCACCTTTTGTAAACCGCCGCCCGGGGAAACGGCTGCTGTGGCTTTTGCATGAAGAAGAGGAACAAACACTCTTCGTGTCTTTGTTTCTTAATAGTCACGGGGCCAGAAATCACCCCGCCGCGCCTTCTAAACTGCCAGCCCCGTGTTCGGCGTGTGAGCTCTCGCTCCCCGCACTGCATGCAGGATGTGGGAAAACCGACAGGAAGTTCAAGATCGAGGGAGGGCAAGAGTCCCTCTCCACAGTACTTACAGGAAATGGGCCTGTTTCTCCGGAGAGTGGTACTGGGTCATGGTCAGGTGCATGCGGTGGGGGGCAGGGTGGCCGTGCATTACCCTGCAGCCTGCGGAATGAAGTCTCTCCTCATTACTGGAAGGTTGACACCCCTGCCTGACCAGCATGGCTCAGTGGTTGAGAGTGGACCTGGGAACCAGGAGATTATGGTTCGGTTCCCGGTGAGGGCACAGGCCTGAGTTGCAGGCTCGATCCTTGATTCTCTCTCACCATGGATGTTTCTATCTCTCCCTCTCCTTCTCCCTTCTTCTCTGAAATCAATAATTTTTTTTTAAAGAAAGGTTGACAATAAATAATAAAAGAAAGGTGGGCACCCCCATTTGGAGATTCACATGAGATGTGCCATTGATAGTGTAAGGTGTGCATGCTGTGCCCGGCCCAAGGATGAGGCGGGGTGAGTGGCGGATGGTGAGGCCGGGATAGGTCATCCCCGCTCCTCCCCGCACTCTCTGGTGCCTGTCTGCAATCGGGAGCTCTCCAGGGAGCACTGCACCTGGAGCGAAAGTCCAAGGGATGCACAGTATTGCCCAGCCCTAACTGGTACTGGTCAGCCCTGACTGGTACTGCCCATCCCTGACTGGTATTGGTCAGCCCGGACTGGTGCTGCTCAGCCCTGACTGGTACTGCCCAGTCCTGACTGGTACTGCTCAGCCCGGACTGGTACTGCTCAGCCCTGACTGGTATTGCTCAGCCCGGACTGGTACTGCTCATCCCTGACTGGTACTGCCCAGTCCTGACTGGTACTGCTCAGCCCTGACTGGTATTGCTCAGCCCGGACTGGTACTGCTCAGCCCTGACTGGTGCTGCTCAGCCCTGACTGGTACTGCCCAGCCCTGACTGGTACTGCTCAGCCCTGACTGGTACTGCTCAGCCCTGACTGGTACTGCTCAGCCCTGACTGGTACTGCCCAGCCCTGACTGGTACTGCTCAGCCCTGACTGGTACTGCCCAGCCCTGACTGGTACTGCCCAGCCCTGACTGCTGCTACTCAGCCCGGACTGGCACTGCTCAGCCCTGACTGGTACTGCCTAGCCCTGACTGGTACTGCCCAGCCCTGACTGGTACTGCTCAGCCCTGACTGGTACTGCCTAGCCCTGCCTGGTACCGCCCAGCCTGACTGGTGCTGCTCAGCCCTGACTGGTACTGCCCAGCCCTGACTGGTACTGCCCAGCCTGACTGCTGCTGCTCAACCCTGACTGGTGCTGCTGGTTTCCTTTGCATCAGCAAGCCCTGTGGCAGTCTGGGCATCGGGGAGAGCTCTGTAATTTCTGCGGGAGCCCCACAAGGGGCTCAGGCCTCTGGTCAGGGGTGCTGACCCCCTGCTTGTCACTCGGGGTCCCTTCCCCCTTCCTCTTCATCTTGGAAAGCCACTGTTGCAGCACATTCCCTGTAGCCTCCCCTTCCATGCCGCTGATGAGGCAACGTGTCAAAGCTAACGTGCGGATTTGGCTGCAAGTGACGGGGAGTGTGTGGAGGGCTGAACGCGCACGTTGCTTGCCGTGCGGTTACACGCGTGGAAAGTCTTCCTGCTTTGGTTGGCGTTCAGGATACTGAGGCTTGGGTTGTTTGACCCCAAGACCCATGAAACTGGCAGTTTGTTTTGACTTGTGTGTTTACTATATCGTGGGGTGATAGCCGCTTAGCAGTACGTGCCAGACTGTCCTAGTGCCCTTTCTCAGTCATGGTGGCTTCCTGGAAAGGGTGCAAAACCTCTGCTCACAATTGGCCTGTGTGTCCTCAGGAAACACTTCCTCCTGCCGAGCCGTTCATGGGTTCCGCATCTGTAAAATGGGATCAGTGCGTTCACCTCTCAGGGCCTCTGAAAAAGCAGGCAGGAGCCCAGCCGGTGTGCCTCAGTGGTTATCTCGCATACATCAAACCACTCTTCGGTATCAGACCCGTGTCTTTAAAAATCTGTCAAACGTGCCTTAACCGGTTTGGCTCAGTGGATAGAGGGCCGGTCTGTGGACTCAGAGGTCCCAGGTTTGATTCCCGTCCAGGGCATGTACTTTGGTTGCAGGCGCGTCCCCAGTTGGGGGTGTGCAGAAGGCAGCTGATCAATGTTTCTCTCTCATCCATGTTTCTAACTCTCTATCTCTCTCCCTTCCCCTCTATGAACAATCAATAAAAAATATATATTTTTTTAAAGAGTAAGCAAGGTTCTATATAGAAAGTACAAAAGCGTAATACCTGACAAAATCTTCACGCCGTCAGCTGGGATACAGCCCACAGTTGGGAGGAGGGACCTATGCGCCGTCTGGGGCGTCTCAGGAGGAAGGTGCGGAGTCCATTGCAGTGACGCCTGTCTTCCTGTCGCTCTTCTTTTGCAGCCACAGGACCAAGTCCTCAGGCTGGCCGCCTCCCTCGGGAACCTGGGGCTTGAACCAGGTCCCGCCCTATGGATGGGAGATGACGGCGAACCGGGATGGCCGCGACTGCTTCATCAGGTAGGTGGCGCAGACGGCATGATGGCAAGTTCTCTGGCTCTTGGATGGCTCTGTTTGACCCTCTCCCAGGACAATTTGCAGCCTTCAATCAGGCCTCCTAGGCACGGGGAGGCCAGGACACCAACAGCTGATTTCCTGCGTTCTCTATATCTGTGACATGGCTTTGCTTTGTTCTTGGACAAGCATCATCTTAAAGGGACAGTCCCCCATAGGGCATGGTAACCATGGGCCAGGATAGAAGTTTTTCTTCCTAAATCCAAGGCCAGCTGGACTTACTGCCTGAGGCAATCACCAAAGTTTGCCGTGAGGAGTATCGTTGAGAATGCTTTCTAGAAGTAGTCAGTACCGAAATGTAACTGACTCACCTATAACTGGAAAAGTCTGCTCAAAGGATTGTGCCCATAATGGGTCGGGGTATGCATTTCTCACTGTGATATGGTTACCAGGAACCCCCAATTGGTCTCGGGATGCCTATGGCTGTGTCCAATAACGAAGGCAGGGTTGAATCCTACAAGGCTGTGGTCGGCAAACTCATTAGTCAACAAAGCCAACTATCAAGGGTACAATTGAAATTTATTTGGAGAGCCACATTTTTGAAACTTAAATTTCTTCTAATGCCACTTCTTCAAAATAGACTCCCCCAGGCCGTGGTATTTTGTGGAAGAGCCACACTCAAGCGACCAAAGAGCCACATGTGGTTCACGAGCCGCAGTTTGCCAACAACTGATATAAGGCATTTATTGAGAAGCCAGCCAACCAAAAAGACAGGGTGTCTTCCAGCAAGGTGCCGGGGACAGGATGATAAAAGGGAGTGGGCTGGGGTGCTTCGTGGGGGTCTGCAGACGTCAGCTATTGTCCTTGGTCCTCAGGCGATGAGGTGATGTGGACGAGATGATGTTTTGACCGCTGGTGGGTCGGCGTGACCATGCTTATCTGTCTCCTTGCTGGATTCACAGTGGAATCACCTCCCCGGTCGCTTCTCACAGGCCTTGAAAAGGAGACTTAAGAAAAACTTAACTCCCTATTCACTTATCAGAAACTTAACCCTCTATTCTCATAACTCTGTGTGTTCTAAGATTTAAAATAATATGACTACTTTTCAGGTTAATTCAGGTGCTCTATCTGTCAGATTATAAGTCCCTCCTGTCAGTATTGGGTAAGATTTTGGGTTGTTGTGGAAGCTCCTGTTTTTACTTCTGGTAAGATATATATAACATAAAATTTGCCATTTTTAGTTGTACCAATTATTGCCATTATGTTCACAATGTTGTGCAACCATCACCAGGATCCATTTCTGGAACATTTTCTTATCATCCCCAGCAGAATCTCTGTGCCCATTAAACCAGGGGTCGCTAACCTTTCAAACCTCATGGACCACCAGTAGTCCGCGCAACACCAGTTGGTGACCACTGCATTAAGCAATAACTTTCTATTCCCCCTCTCTTACCCTGGTAAACTCTATTCTATTTTCTGTCTCTATGCATCTGTCTATTCTAGATACTCACCTAAATGCAATCATATAGTGTTTATCCTTTTGTGTCTGGCTTATTCCACTAATTTCCTCAAGGTTTATCCATGCTATAGGACATATCAGAATTTCATTTCTTTTTAAAACGTAGTAATTCCCATTGTCTGGGTATATATCCCTTTTGTTTATCCCTTCATCTGCCAATGGATCATTGGGCTCTTGTGGACAGTGCTTCTACAAACACCGGTGAACAAGTTTCTGTTTGTGTCCCTGTTTTCCACTTTCTTGGGGGCCTAGTTGGGAGCGGAATTGCTGGATCATTTGGCAATTGAGCATTTACCTTTCTGAGGACCCTTCTCAAAAGAGCAAGGGTCTGCTCTGCTTTCTTCTCCAACCTAAGTGAAATTCTTAATAGTGAGAAATGAGTGACATAGTTTTGCAATCTGGAGGCACAGTTTGCCCTGGTCTAATACAATGGAGCAGAGCTTCCTGGCCAAGGGGAACAAATCTTTCACATCTCAGGGTGCATTGTTTTATGGAGTGACCAGTGAACATAGTCTCATCATGAGAGGTGGCGACTCCTTTTTCTAAGTATGAAAATACCTGCCAGGACTGGGGATTTGATCTCTTGGGCATCTCGTACCTTCATGTTGGGATTGTTGGACCGTAGCTATGGAAATAATCACATGTTTCCCAGTTGTTGTGGCCGGGAGAGAACGCCCTTCATCAAAGTACAGTTGGAGGTTGAAGACCTTGCCTCCTGGGTCCCCCCTGGGAAATTCAGGTTGCCCTTGGACATGACCCACTGCAGGGAGCCCCCATGTTGCTAGACAGATATTTTTATCCTGCATTGTGCCATCTATTTTGTAACATGGTTATAGGTTTATATAATAGACTCAGTTGTGGTGGCCTAGATACTTTGATTCGAAACAGTAAAAATTTCTGGCAAAAAAATAAAATTTTCAAAAAACATGGATCATGAATTTATGAAGGTATAGCTCAGCCTTCTCCACTTACAGTGGGTTTTTCTTTTTCTCTGGTAGATTTGGGTTGTAGGCTATTTGATCAATAGATTAAAACCAAGACTAGCCCTGGTGTCATTTTACCATGTACAGTGGCCTAATGCCAGCTGTAGAATGTGTAAGAGCCAATCATCAAACGGTAAGTTTTAGAACCAGATGATCAATGTCACTTTTCCAAATCGTGTTTTTTTTTTTTTTGTGTGTGTGTGTGTGTGTGTGTTTGACTTGAAAGGAAATTTTCACAATCCTCAGAGGCACTGTTTTAAGATGTCAAGAACGGTAGTACTTTGGCCTGGCTCATGTAGCTCAGTGGGGATCATTAACCTATGAACCAAGAAGGAAGTCAAGGTCTGATTCCAGCTCAGGGCACATGCCCAGATTGTAGGTTCGATCCCCAATAGGGGGCGTGCAGGACGCAGCCAATCAATGATTCTCTCTCATCATTGATGCTTCTATCCCTCTCCATTTCCCTTCCTCTTGTGAAGTCAATAATTACACACACACACACACACACACACACATATATTTTTAAAATGTGGCTACTAGTGTATTTAAAATCACCTGTTTGCCTTGTCTTATTAAATAAAGCACACCACAGTAGTACTTTGGAAATTATTTGTACTTTCCTCGTCACTAATGAGTTTTACAAATAATGAGAATCATCCTGATTTGTTTTTTCTTACCTACTGAGTAGTGTCCATTATGAAGAGATACTCTAATTATCTGAGTTTCTGGGGAGCCGCAGTTTGCGGTGTGGAGTCTGTCTCTACTCATTAGTTGTAGAAGTTAAATGAACAGCTTGAAAGTGAATCCATGGCTAGTAATTAGCACCTTTGCATTTAATTTTTCACTCTTTCACATCGTCTCTTTGAAAGATATTAGAAGTCTTCTTTTTTTTCCTTTCTTTTTTTTAAAATATATTTTCCTCTTTCCTCTCTCTAAAATCAATTTTTAAAAAATCCTCTGGTGAGGATTTAAAAAAGTTAAAAAGTCATGTAACTCAAACATTTACTGACTCTTACTTTTAAAGCAGGTAAATGCTAGATACTAAATAAATGAATATTAATACGTTTCTAAGATAGAATACTTTTATTGATTGACAGTAGAACTTTCTCGGCTCAATAAAAGCCACACAGCTTGTGTGAATTCCTGATATGATGAAAATCTTAAAGTTAATCAATGATCAGTCCTCTTTTTATCATTATTGACTTTAGAGATAGAGATAGAGATTTGTTGTTCCACTTATTGATGCATCCATTGGTTGATTATTGTATGTGCCTGACCAGGGTTCGAACCTGCGACCTTGGAGTATCAGGATGATGCTCTAACTACTGAGCTGTCTGGCCAGGGCCTAGATGATTGATCATAATCCAGAAGTAGTTCTCTATGCTTTTTATGTAAAAAACAAAAAACAAAAACACTACAAAACCAAGTTTGGAGAGATGAAAAACCAATGATGCCAAAATGACTGTTAGTCCTTCTTGCATTCAAGGTGGGCGGTGGGTACTAGACAAATATTTCTGCTGAGCAGGGCTGCAAATATGCATAATAATTATAGAATAGAGAGCATCCTCTGTTATTTATTTTCCATTCTTCAGTTCAATGGAATGACAACATGTTTGTACGTGGGGGTGGGGAGAGTTAATGCAAAAATAATATGCTTCAGAAGTCTGGGGGTTTGATGTTTGTAGATGGAGGCAAATGTTAAAACAAGGAAAATATGAAAACATTAGCTGGCAAGACTGCCTATGAGGAGGGGAGTTGGAGTCTGTGGATCGGCATGGCGTGGGGGAGATGTTCTAAGTTTTCGAAGCTTCCGGTTTTCTGGCCCCTTCAGCCCCGGGAGCTTAGAAAAGTAGCCCTGCGTGCTATTGGACAAGACACACTGTTCTCTTCTTCTGCCCGCAATTCCCTTTGTGGGCAATTAAACAGGGTTGGCATCTTCTTAATGCAGAATTCAATTCTGAAATCGGAGTAATGGAGATTAGTAATGAGTCAGGGAAACTTCCACTTGATCCTCCAATATCGACTTGGCCCAACTGGGAAGGAGGTTAGCCATTTCGACCTGCCAGTCAGGTCGGTGGTCAATGCGTAGTGTACTTGGGGCCCATCCATTTCCAGGAAGGCCTAACCCGCCAGGAGGCCAGACCCCTTTTGTGTTCATCACGGTGGGAGACAGTCAAGTCAGGGTGGCGGGATTCGTCATCGTGGAAATGAGAAAGGGTGCCCGGCCAGTGTGCCTCAGTGGTAGAGCATGGAACTATGAACCAGGAGGTCACTGTTCATTCCAGGTCAGGGCACAGGCCCAGGTTGGGGGCTCCATCCCCGGTAGGGGGCATGCAGGAGGCAGCCGACCCATGATTCTCTCATCGTTGATGTTTCTATCTCTTTCTCCCTCTCTCTTCCTCTCTGAAATGAATAAAAATCTATAATTATAAAGGTGTAATATGCTAATTAGCCCAGATGGTGGAACAACCTTCCAGACATCCTTCTGGACGTCCTTCCAGATGACCTTCTGGACAAAGCCAGGGCTGCGAGGGCCAAGCCCCTTCTACAAATTTTGTGCATCAGGCCTCTAGCATATATACACTGAGTGGCCGGATTATTATGATCTCTGAACACATAATCATCTGGCCACTCAGTAGTTATCCTATATAATAAAAGGCTAATATGCAAATTGTTGACCAGGAGTTTGACCAGCAGGCAGGCCATCCAACTGCCCATGTCCCTCCTTCTCCTGGCTAGGCTGGCCGGACCCCACCCATGCACGAATTCATGCACCGGACCTCTAATACACACACACACACACACACACACACACACACACACACACACACACACTGAGTGGCCAGATTATTATGCATTCAGAGATCTTCATCATCTGGCCACTCAGTGTATTTTTTTTCGTCCTCCCCCCACCCTCCCAGCTGTCTCGGTGTATATTTTACAAGAAATGCCAAAGCTTTACCTCATTTGTATGTGTGATTCTCAAAGTATTCCCTCTAGGCTCTGCCCAGTCTAATTCAGGTGTCCCAAAGAGGGAAGAAGCAGTTGATTATGTTCAAACATTGTTTCGTAATTCTAGGGCTATTCTTCAGCATTTTTTCTCGATCTTTCCCCCAAGATTTCGTAAGAAGTCTCACTGTTATTCTGCGGATGAGACCCTCAATCTCTTACTCTGTGATATTTCTTCTTGAACTTGTCCTTCTCGAAATGTTTTGTAGAGAGTCAAGAAGAGTTCTGTTACAGAGATGGATGAGGGTATCATGGGTGCATCCACTGCCTGGTAACAGTCTCATCTTTGAGGCAAATGCCAATTTCCTACTCTGTCAGGCCTACGCTTTTTAAAAAAAATATATTTTATTGATTTTTTTCAGAGAGGAAGGGAGAGGGATAGAGAGTTAGGGACATCAATGAGAGAGAGACATTGATCAGCCGCCATCTGCACGCCCCGCACTGGAGATGTGCCCGCAAGCAAGGTACATGCCCCCAACCGGAATCGAACCTGGGACCTTTCAGTCCGCAGGCCGATGCTCTGTCCAAGGCCTACGCTTTTAATGTCCATCTGACAAAAGACAAATGAATGTGAGACATGACACAGGTTGTTACCCTTTGTTTGTGGTGATGAAACACAGATCTTTCTGGAAATTAACTGTTCTGCCAATAAAAGAAACGAGAGCTATCTAATTGAGGTAGATTGCTCTATTATTTTGTTAGGTTTTTACATATCCAGAGTTAGAAGCTGGCTCATTTATGTACAGACAGACAGATAGAAAGAATTGGCATGATATTCAAGAAGAGGCCATTCGCCTCACTTTTGTGGTCTGGGGCAGAATTCTTAAATAAAATATATCGTTTGCAGAGCACACAATGAATTCTGCATCAAGTGCCCATAATTGCATAATGGCGAGAGCAAATGCCATTTAGTTAAATGCATTCCTTAGGCTGCGAGCATCCAATCAAGAGGAGGGAGGCAGATTGTCACTGGAAACGCAGGAACAAAGTAAGCGTGATCGCGTCGTGGCTTGAAACGAGAGGTAATCACGTCGTGTCGACGTGAAAGCAGAGCATCAGGGGCTGCTTCTCGCCTTCCTTGGGGCACATTTGTTTTCCTTTGCCTCTGACAGAGCTCCGAGCCGCTGAGTTCATCATCTCCGCTCCCGGCTGCACGGGAAGTGTGCCGAGCTGATGGGAAGGCTGGTAAAGGGAGGCTGTGAAATGACACTGTCATTCCAGCTCTCACTTGGCAGGTGGCACAGAGCTGTGTGCTATGCAGACTTGTCCCTTATCAGAGGCTCTTGCCTTGTCCTGGATATTTGTTCCAGAAACTTTGCTGCTTGTCTAGTGGTCGTGGCTCAGTGCATGAGCATCCACCTATGAACCAGGAGGTCAGGGTTCTATTCTGGCCCGGGCACAGGCCCTGGTTGCAGGCTCCATGCCCTGTGTGAGGTGCATAGGAGACAGCCCATCCATGATTCTCTCTCATCACTGATGTTTCTTTTTTTTTTTTAAATATATTTTATTGATTTCCCACAGAGAGGAAAGGAGAGGGACAGAGAGCCAGAAACATCTATGAGAGAGAAACATCGATCAGCAGCTGCCTCCTGCACATTCCACACTGGGGATGTGCCCGCAACCAAGGTCCATGCCCTTGACCGGAATCAAACCTGGGACCCTTCAGTCTGCAGGCCGATGCTCCATCCATCAAGCCAAACTGGTTTCGTCTCATTGATGTTTCTATCTCTCTCTCACTCTTCCTTCGTCTCTAAAATCAACAAATATATATATATATATATATATATATTTTTTTTTAAAGGAACTTTGCCGGGTTTCTTAATCCGGCCATCTTTCTAGGAGAAGTCCCCCAACACTTGGCTCGCTGGTCCGCAGGCCCAGATCTCTGAAGGGATTGTCATTTCTGCAGGTCTTTGGGCCACTTGACATGACACCACTTTTGGGGCCACCTGCCGCACAGAGGTGCTCTTCCTCCCCCTGACCGCTTCCGTGGCCCTGAAGGATGTGCACGAAGTGGGTCACGGAGCCCTTTGGGGGTCACACGGCCGGCCCACCTGAGTGCAGGAGAGGCACCTGGGTGAGCAGGTTGCCGTCACAGCCTGTACTTGAAAGGCTGGCTCGGGGCAGCCTGCCACCCTCCGTTCCGCCGCGTGGCCTTTGGATCGCCTCCTCCCGGGCCGAGCCAACCCTTGCAGAGAGCAATTTTGATGTCATCGCCCGAAGCTGGGGCACAGGCAGGACACTGTGGCCTGTGCCAAGTGCCAAGTGGGGGTGAGGGTGTTGCTGCCAAGTGGAATTGGCTGAACTTAAGAGGACACGGGATCCGCTCGGTGGCAGGTGTCTTTTCGTTGTGTCTGTGCTTCTACATGGCAGGAGAGCAGGGCTGGGGACAGAGGGCTTGGCTGTGGCCCACCAGCGGGGTGGGCTTTAGCGGTTCCCTGCTAAGCCCTTGTCCTCTAGCTCCTCTCCAAGCTTGAGTGAGCCCTAGCCAATTTGGCTCAGTGGATAGAGCATCAGCTTCCCTACTGAAAGGTCCCAGGTTCGATTCCGGTCAGAGCACAAGCCCAGGTTGTGGGCTCCATCCCAGTAGGAGGTGTGCAGGAGGCAGCTGATCCATGATTCTCTCTCATCATGGGTGTTTCTATCTCTCTCTCCCTCTCCCCTCCTCTCTGGAATCAATAAAAATATATTTAAAAAACAAAAACAAAATAAGCTCGAATGAAACCCCATTATTGATAGCCAATTCCTGGGCTCCAGCCTCTTCAGTGGGAAGGCTGCTGAGCGACGGCAGTCCTCTCTGTGCAGGCGGCCACTGGTCACTCCAAGTCGAGAGAAGCCATGTCACATAGTGAGCCGGGTTTGGGGACAGTACAACCTGAGAGGCTGTGAGACACTCCCCCAGAAGGCTCTTTGGATCTTCAAGGACCACTGCTCAGTTTGTGGGGCGGGCTACCCAATTTTCAAGACCTCATTGCAAAATGGAAATGCAGGCCTCTCGTTGTGAAGCAAGCTAGAGGTGCTGATAAAGCTACTAAAATGGAAAGGTTTTCCCAGTCAACCCATAGTCCTATGCACCAACTCAAAGCCCACAGGAGTCCCTGATTTGGGATGCGATGGAGAGGGTACCTTTATTCAGTGCCAACTGCTCAGTTGTGATACAGCAGGGCCCTTGTTACAGAGAACCGGAATAATCAAACGACGCTAGGAGAGTTTGGAGTTACATTTATTTTGCGCTGGTCCAGAGGAAAATGTTTCTCAAATTCTGGGCCCCAACATGCAGGAATTTTCCCTATTTATGTTTTTACCTTCTTTGTCTCCAAAATATGTGATGTTTCCCACCCCTTTGCAAGTTCTTAAAGGGGATCCTATATGTTGAGGCCTTGAGACCTCAACCAAAGGCCTGGCCTGGTACCAGCGCTGATAATTTTGTCCGGGGAAGGTTTAATGGCCTCTCTGAAGTGAGAATAGTCTCATTTTTTCTTATTATGTAAGCAAGCAAACAGTTACAGAAGCCAAATAGCAGGGTTAAATTTTCAAACAGCAGTTTTTATATAAGGTGGATGCTTCACCCTGAGTGAGCACAGCCTGTCTGTGAGGGGTCCTGGGGCCAGGCCCCGCTCCAGTGACACAGCTGTGCCCTGTTCCTCCATGGTCTGTCCCGCTTTGCTCTGTGTGGGTTTATGTTTCAGCTCAGCCTGGGAGATGGCTGCAGGCTTCAGTGGACAGGAAACCTGGGTTCTCAGCCAGAGGGCAGGGAGCTGGCTTATGGCCAGAAGTCTATACCCCTGGTCCCTGATTGGTCAGAGCCACTCTGGTTGTAGCTGTGCAGTTCCAATTGGATGGATAAAGCCTCACTCCTATTGGCTGAAATAGGGCCAGGCCCACCTTTATAAGCCTGGCTCAGCCAGCAGGAGGGCAGTGCAGCAGGCAGTTCAGTGCAGGCCCCCCCTCCCCCCAAAATGCAGTTTGTGGGAGCAGCCCCTGTATGGACACGGCTGCCAGGCTCCGTTTGCTTTATAACATTTGAGGCTGCTTAGCCACGAGGAGCCCTTGGGAGGCGGTGTCGTCTATTCTCCCGGTTCAAGGCCCTTTCTTCTGTCAACACGGCCTACTCTTACCTTTGCTATTTGATGCCATTCTAAGCAAAGAAAAACTAGAATTTGAAGCTGTTAGCGTCAATTTGACTGCTCACTCGTATATGGTACAAGAAGAGTTGTAGATGTAAATATGGGCATTTTCCTCGCATGAGGGCGGAATCACTGAAATTACACAATTGTACTTCGCAGCTCATACATGTGCACGTATTTCATTCGATCCAGAGAAGTGAAATGCTGCACTAAACTAACTCAGTAGTTTTTTTAAAAAATATGTTTTATTGATATTTTACAGAGAGGAAGGGAGAGAGAGAAGTCAGAAACATCGATGAGAGAGAAACATCGACCGGCTGCCTCCTGCACACCTCCTACTGGGGATGTGCCTGCAACCAAGGTACATGCCCTTGATCGGAATCGAACCCGGGACCTTTCAGTCCGCAGGCCGATGCTCTATCCACTGAGCCAAAGTAGTTTAGGCCGGGAAGCCGTTTTTGCACAGCTCTGGCTTCCATGGAGGATGCTCCGGGAATAGCATCATCAAAGCTGCCAGAGAAATAGAACGTTTAATAAGAGAGAGCCATGCTCCCCTACATTCCTTGGGGTGCTGACGGACAGGTCTGCTCAAGACAGGATATGTAGCTGCTCCCTGCCTCTAACCAGCACCTTCTTGGGGGAGGGAGAGTGGAGAAGGACAGGAAATGGCAGCCACATACAGCCCAGTCATTATGGAATGCCTAATGCAAGAGCTCTTCCTCATGGTCTACAGAGAAACAGCCCATTGGACTTTCCAAAAGTTAGCTGTCGCTTTGGTGAAAACTCAAGAGGCCAATTGAGAAATGAAGGCACTCAGACCAATGTGAAAGGAAGAAGGAATTCTGGCAAAGGGGGAGGGGCATCTGTTGTAACCCGAGGAAACCTCCCACCTGAGGATGTTTCCTCACATCAGAAACAAAACGTGGGTCATGCACCCCAAGTTCTGGCTCACTGAAGAACCAGTGTCTGTCTCTCCTGTCTTGGCATGCTTACAGAGCTGTTGACCTCATGGAGAAGCAGCTGTGACCACCATTGCATGTTAGGGCTGTGGGTCCATGGTCCCATTGCACGGTGGAGAAGAGACTATGGGCTCCTGAAGCTACTTAATGAACTGAAAATGACTAAAGCCACACAAACCAGCCTAAAGAACACACGTCCTCAGAGAAGGTTTGAGAGGTCCTAGAATTTCGAGATGGGCTGGGCAGTAAAGGGTTTTCCTGAACAAAACCCGTCTATAAAGGCTGGAAGAGCACAGCTGGAGTGGCTCAGTGGTTGAGCATTGACCCATGAACTAGTTAGTCACAGTTCAGTTCCTGGTCAGGGCACATATCTGGGTTGTAGGCTTGATCCCTAAGAAGGGAACCCCCACCCTGATCCAGGACACCCTTCAGGGCAAACCAGACAGCCCCCACTTGTGCACCAGGCCTCTATACTATTTAATCCTATCGAATAAAATAATAATAGGCAAATTGACCATCACTCCAACACACAAGATGACTGCCCCCATGTGGATACAAGATGGCCAGCAGGAGAGAGCAGTTGGGAGGGACCAGGTCTGCAAGGGAGGGCAGTTGTGGGCAATCAGGCCAGCAGGGGAGGGCAGTTGGAGGTGATCAAGCCTACAGGGGAGGACAGTTAGGGGTCACCAGGCCGGCAGAAGAGGGGAATTGGGGGCGACTGGGCCTGCAAGGAAGGGCAGCTGGAGGGGAACCTAGGCCTGCAGGGAAGAGCAGTTGGGGGGTTCCAGGCCATCAGGGTAGGGCAGTTAGGGGTCATCAGGCTGGCAGGCAGAAGCGGTTAGGGGCAATCAGGAAGGCAGGTAGGCGAGCAGTTGGGAGCCAGCAGTCCTGGATTGTGAGAGGGATGTCCGACTGCCCATTCAGGCCCAGTCCTACTGGGATCTGGCCTAAATGGACAGTCAGACACCCCTCGAGGGGTTCCAGATTGGAGAGGGTATAGATTGGGTTGACGGACACACACACACACACACACACACACACACACACACACACACGTGCACGAATTTCATGCACTGGGCCTCTAGTAGACATAATAATTCAAGAAGTTCCAATAACTGCAACCAAGATACACTCCAAAAGACCCACACTGCGACACGTTATAATCATACTGTCAAAAGTCAAAGGCAAAGAGAAAACCTTAAAAGCAGCCAGAGGAAAAACTCATCACAAAAAAGGGAGCTTTCAACAGATTCAGCACATTTCTCAGCAGCGGCATTGTGTGCTGGAAGGAGTGGGCTGATAAAGTCAAAATGCGCAAAAGAAGTCATAACCGAGAATACTGTTTCCCGAAAAACTGCACTTCAAAATCCAAGGGGCAATTTAGACTTTCGAAGATAAACCAACGTTGAGGGATTCATTATGAGGAGACTCGCTCTGCAAGAAATTCTAAGAGGAGTTCTTCAAGGTGAAAGCAGTAGATGCCAGAATAACACAAAGCCCGATGAATTATACAGTTCTCCAGTGGAGACGCACGCCTGGACAAATATAGAAAGCTATATTAATAGTGATCTTGGTGCCTCAGTTCGCTTTCAGTTCCCACAGGCTGTGCTATTGCAATGATTTTCACTCTCTCTCAAAACTGTTTTCTTGTTGATCTTCTTGCAGAGAGCCAGCCACAGCCCCTTCTGGCAGGAACTTGAATTTCCTGACTTGTTCCTTCCCCTGCTCCTTCTTATTCTGCTTTCCTCCCACCCCGCTCTTCCCAGGATCACCCTGAGCCTGAAGATCTTTAAACCCACATTTTGAATGACTCCAATCATTTACATAATGGAACTCTGACCAATGACTGGAAAATAAAGCCTTTAAGAAATATGTCACCGAAACCGAAACCGGTTTGGCTCAGTGGATAGAGCATTGGCCTGTAGACTGAAGGGTCCCAGGTTCGATTCTGGTCAAGGGCATGTATATTGGTTGCGGGCACATCCCGAGTAGAGGGAGTGCAGAAAGTGGCTGATCGATGTCTCTCTCTCATCAGTGTTTCTAACTCTTTATCCCTCTCCCTTCCTCCTTGAAAAAAAAAACAAATAAAATATTAAAAAAGAAAAGAAATATGTCATTCATCCCTAGCCAGTTGGCTCAGTGGATAGAGCATTGGCCCTTGGACTGAAGGGCCCCGGGTTGGATTCTGGTCAAGGGCACGTACTTAGGTTGCAGGCTCAATCCCAGGCCCTGGCTGGGGCTCGTGTGGGAGGCAGCCAATGGATGTATCTCTCTCTCACATCAATGTTTCTCTCTTTCTCTGTCTCTCCCCTTTCCTTCCATTCTCTTTAACGATCCATGGGGAAATACCTCGGGTGCGGATTAACTCTTTTAGTTCAGATTACCCATGTTCTTTCTCACACTTGATTGCTGTACCCCAGATGGTTGCATTTGTAGGAAAATGACCTCCAAATTATGGTACGTAATCTTTCCTTCCTGTGGACTAGAAGCTGAGGAGCAGGAAATCTGGTCTTTGGGTGTCAGCTCTGGATCTAGGCTGCCTGGGGTTGAATCTTTTGTATGTCTTTCTGGTTACATGAGGGTGGGCAAGATGCTTAACCTTTGTGAAGCTTGCCCCCTCATTTATAAAATGGGCACAATAGTAGCACCTCCTCTGTTGAATTGTAAGAGCGTGAAATGACTTGTCCACGTGAATTGCTAAGAATGAAAATTTCATTCGCATTATAGCACCTGTGAGTACTTCATTCCTTTTCGTGATTTAATGCCACTTAATTGCATGGATATATGACATTTCATGTATCCGTTCATCAGATGAGGGGCGTTCAAGTTTCCACTGCTTGAACTTCTATGTAAAAATCTCTTCCTGTGAGCTTATGATTATATTCCTCTTGGGTAGACACTTAGCGGTGGAATTATCGAATCCCATTGTTTCACGCTTAAGGAAACTGACAACTGTTTCCCGCTTGGCATTGCCGCCAGCGATGTATGAATGTGCCAATTTCTCCACATTGTCACCAACACTTGTGATTACGTGTCTTTTGATTCCAGCCACCCTGGTGGGTCTGAAGGGCTCTCTCACTGCGCTTTTGATTTGAATTTCCCTGATGGCAAATGATACTGGCGTGCTCTCCTTACGCTTCTTGACCATCTGCATGTCTCCTCGGGATAAATAGCTCTTCAGACGCGGTGCCCATTTTTAAACGGGGTCATTTATCTTCTTATTCATCAGAGGGAAGAGTCCTTTTTATATTCTGGATGAAACATCTCCTTCGATTTCCTGAAATATGCGGCGCTGCATTTTGTCCCCAGCCTGAGAGTCCTCAGGGGAGGGCGTCTACAGCTGGCGGCCTTTAAAGTGCCCGCTCACAGAAGCGGCCTGATGAGCTGTTCCCGGGGTCACGTGGCCCTCTGGAGGGAGGCCTGCTGGGGAGGCTTCCTGGGTATGAGCATTCATCAAAGCGCACTTTCTGTCAGTCTCCCCACAGCCCGAGCTGGGTGCGCAGCAAGGCCTGGGGCTGACCTGTCATCGGACCTGGATTTTCATTCCAAGTTCCTTCCGTCCTCATATTTGCTTCTGAAATCCAGAACAGCCAGAGTTTATAATGAGATCCTTCTTTGCTGAAGTCTTCTTCATTTTTTAAAGAATATATGTTTATTGATCTCAGAGAGGAAGGGAGAGGGAGAGAGAGATGGAAACATCAATGATGAGAGAGAGTCGTGGATCAGCTGCCTCCTGCATGCCTCCTATTGGAGGCATGTGCCCTTGCCTGGAATCGAACCTAGGACCCTTCGGTCCACAGTCCGATGCTCTATCCACTGAGCCAAACCAGCTAGGGCGCACCTTCTGTTTTTAAGGGAACTAATTGATGGCTACAACAGGAAGGTTTTATATTTCTAGAAGGAAGTTGTCGTGTGAGAAAACAGTCTGATTTTCCACTAAGCCAAAACATTTTTTATGCTTTAAGAAATGATATTGTCACACGGCGGTGTCGCTCAATTGTTGAGCACGGACCTGTGAACTGGGGGTCCTGGTTTGATTTCTGGTCGGGGCACCCATTTGCAGGCTCAATCCCCAATAGGAGTCAGCCCATCAATGATTCTCTCTCATCACTGATGGTTCTCTCTCTCACCCTTTTCCCTCTTCTCTGGAATCAATCAAAAATGTATTTTATGAGATATTGTTGTCTTGTACATCAACCTGCCGATCACCAAGGAATCGCTCGCAGATGGCACTTAGTAAATTGTGCATCTTTCACCACACGCTTGACTATAACTGCTTTCCTCTGAGAGGTCTCCGAGTGTCAATCCTAGAATTCGAACGCAAAAAATAAGGAAGAAAATGTTTCATTCTTATCTACAGCCTGCCTTCATCTGTGACACTCAGTCAACATCAGGGGTTATCGTGTATCCAAGACCAAATTTTAGAAGGTTTGGGGAGAAACCAAAATGGTGGCATAAGGTATACACCTGTACATGCTGCCTCTCACAACCACCCCAAAAATACAGCTAAAAGACAAAACGTCTATTACCCAGAACCACGGAAAAGCTGGCTGAGTAGAAGTTCTACAACTAGAAGGAAAGAGAAAAGAGCATTGAGACAGGGTAAGAGTTCATCAGCACCAAACCAGTATTATATGAAATGCTGAAAGGTATTCTGTAAGAAGAGGAGGAGGAAGAAAAAGGTAAAGATAAAAATTAGGAACAACAAATACATACCTATCAACAAGTGAATCTAAAAATCAAGTGAATAAAAACTCTGATGAACAGAATAAACTGGTGAATATAATAGAATCAGGGGCCTAGAAAGGGAGTGGACTGACAATTCTCAGGGGGAAAGGGGTGAGGGGGGTGCAGGAAGAGACTGGACAAAATCATACACCTATGGATGAGGGCAATGTGGGGAGAGGTAAGGGCATGGGGTGTGGTGGGGAATCAGGTGGAAAGCCATGGGGCGGGGAGGAACATCTGTAGTAATCAGAACAATAAAGATTTATTTAAAAAAAAAACATCCTGGGGCCCTACTCGGTTTGGCTTAG
Organism: Lasiurus borealis; assembly: GCA_004026805.1. Lineage (NCBI taxonomy): Eukaryota > Metazoa > Chordata > Mammalia > Chiroptera > Vespertilionidae > Lasiurus > Lasiurus borealis. The sequence continues at coordinate 42,504 of PVJN01003022.1, read as the reverse complement.
TGGATAGAGTGTTTGCTGGCAGACTGAAGGGTCCCGGGTTCAGTTCCGGTCAAGGGCATATGGCTGGGTTGCAGAATCAAACCCCAGTAGGAGGCGTGCAGGAAGCAGCCAATCAATGATTCTCATCATTGATGTATCTATTTCTCTCCCTCTCCCTTCTTCTCTCAAATAGAAATAAAAATGAAATTAAATTAAAAAAAATAAAAAAAGAAAGCTAGGGGGAAGTAGTGCAGTGGTCCTTGAAAATAATGGTCTTAGCTCATAATTTTCTCTCTTAAACTGTAAACACGCACTCGGTACATCTCTTGAGGGATAAATATTGGTTGAGTAACTACGAAGGTCCCACGTACCTCGTGGTGCTTAATTAAAGCTGCCACTGACTTGCCACTTGCTGCAGAATGACATGCTAGAGGCATCTTTCTAGCTAAGTCTGCCCCTGGAGGACGCAGCGAAGGTGTCTCCACTTATGCTGCCTGGAGTTTAGCCTCGTTTCTCCCTCCGTTAATTTGCGTTTCTGTTTATTTGATTGGCCCTGCTTCTGTTGCTGTCAATGAGCCTTGCTAATCCTTCGGGCTCCGGGCTTGTGCTATTAATTGGCCCTTCCCCAACCTCAGAGGTCTGAGCTGAAGGGGCTTTGTTAGTGTGTGACTTTGTTTTTGTTTCTGATCTTCCTTCTTCATGTAGCACAAGAAAATCCCCTTGGCCTTGGAATCTGTGTGTGTGTGTGTGTGTGTGTGTGTGTGTGTGTGTGTGTGTTTTCTATTGTTGGTCAGCTGGTTGATTTTGCTTTGCATTTCTAAGACCTCCTCCACTCAAGAGAAAAATCCTTCTCCCATTTTACCCATCCCCTGTATGGCAATCAGGTATGGAAAAGAGACTAATTTGCATTGAGTCAATGTACAGTAAAGTGGTACCTCGAGATACGAGTTTAATTCATTCTGTAACCTTGAGATGTGGGAAACTATGAGACCCTTGAGTGGTGGTAAACTGGTGGATCTTGTGCAGCCAGCCGTTCCGCGCGATGACTCCTATCTCAACTGTTGCTCGTATTTCAAAGCAAAAATCGCTCACTTGATGGCTCATATCTCAAAAATCTCGTATGTTAGGGCACTCGTATCTCGAGGTACCACTGTACTTGAAATACCCATGCAAAGGTTAGTCTCTGTCTCCCTGGAACTCTCCCACCAGGAGGCATGCGATATATGATTGGGATTTTTCCTAAGGTATTAGATGACCCCTCTCAAATTTTTGTTCCCGTAGTATTTTAAAAAATAAGAAAGCTCTTTAGCTTAGTGGGGAGATTGAATGGTTTCTTATGCTATAATTTCTGGTGTTTTAAAACCTTTATGTTGTTACCCATCAACCTATCAGGCAATGGGAATTTATTGGGAAATTGCCATATGCCAAACAGTGTGTTAGGTGCCTTGAGACATAGATAAAACTGCAAAATGTGGATGTTGTTTCAAGGAGCTTTTTTCCCCCTTTAATGTAGTGGGTGACATTGGTCAGCGTGATCATACAGGTTTCAGGTGTGTGTGTCTATGTGCCAAGATCTGTATATGGCACCGTGTGCTCACCACCCAAAGTCAAATCTTCTTCTGTCATTCATTAGGTTCATCTGTTCGTTTATTTAATCCTTCAACCAGTGTTTACTGAACACCCAGTGTGTGCCAGACACAAAAACTAGTTGAGGCAAAAGAAACAGGACAAGTACCATATTTTCCGGCGTATAAGATGACTTTTTAACCCAGAAAAATCTTCTCAAAAGTCGGGGGTCGTCTTATATGCCAAGTCATCTTATACACTGGAAAATACGGTATATCTCCCAGCAGTCCAGTTGGAGATCAGAGATAGGACAAAACCTCTCAGAGGTAGGAGCTGGCATAGCCAGATTTCTGGCTTCCTCACAAGAGTCAGCCTCTGGAAGCTTCTTTCACCTTTAAGGTGATGGCAAAGCCTTCCCGACCTGATCCAGCCAGCACTGGGCTCCTCTCATTAGAAGCACTCCTGTCAGAGTGAGAAGAAAGATGGCCGCGTTGCTAAATGGAAGACTTCTCTTTGAAGGATCCTACCCTTTGTGGCAAGGGAGTGTTCTTGACAGCATAGATGCGCTATGTATAAAGTCTAGCGCCAGAAGTCCTGAAATAAATCTCACTTTCCAGAGACGTTTTCACATTGAACCCGGCAGCCAGGGTCATACATAACTATTCTTAAGTCATTCTTATTTATCAGCCCAACAGATGGGCTCTCTTATTGTATTCTTTATCTACTGCTGGAACAGCAAACTACCCCACAACTCTGTGCCTTAAACACACATAGTTGTATGTCACAGTTTCTATGGCTCAGCCATTTGGGCAGGAGTAAGGTGGGTCCCCTGTCCCCCTCCCCCCAGTCTCTCACAAGGTTGCAATGGAAGGGTTGGCAGGGGTCGGGGCCTCATTGGGAAGTTAGACTGGGGAAGGATTCCTGCCCCCGACATTTGAGGGACTGAGGGTCTCAGTGTTGGTTTGAGGTTGTTTTCAGTTCCTTGCCATGTAGATCTCCCTGAAGTGAGCAGACCTGCTCTCATGTCATCAAAACATACAACCCAAGCCTGGCCGGCCTGGCTCAGTGGTTGAGCTTCGACCATGAACCAGGAGGTCATGGTTCGATTCCCAGTCTGGGGTACATGCTCAGGTTGACTATATTTTAAAACCATAAATCATGTAACCCATGAAGGCCATAGAGACAATCTGCTAGCAAGATGGAAAGCATAATGGTACAGCTTGATAGGAAAGCAGTATCTTCTCACCACTGACATGCTCAATTGGGGAGCAGCAGGTTGCTTTAAGGGAGGAGGTTATACAAGTCAGTGAAATATGAGGAGGTGGGGATCATTGGGGGCCATCTTAGAAGCTGGATGGATAAATATTTTGTTCAGCAAACATGTATCGATCACCCAGCAGGTTTTCACTAGGGTGCAACTGTGATAATAAGTGTCCCTTGCCCTCAAGGTCCTTAACGTCAGCTTGGGGACACAAGCATGTCAACCTTGAACTAGATTTTTAAAAAATATATTTATATTGATTTCAGAGAAGAAGGAAGAGTGAGTGGGAGGGAGAACATCAATGATGAGAGAGAATCATTGATTGGCTACCTCGTTCACACCCCCTACTAGGGATCGGGCCCACAATCCAGACATGTGTCCTTGACCAGAATTGAACCCAGATCCTTCAGTCCGCAGGCCAACACTCTAGCCACTGAGCAAAACGGACTAGGGCTGGAACTCACATTTAACATGGCAAATGTTATATTAGAGTCAGATTCAAAATCCAGGGAGAACATGGAAAAGAGGGATGTCTTTGTTCATGGTGGAACCCTCGATGGAAATGTCATTTGCTCTCACAGTTGAAAATGAATATAATGTCACTTCTACTGTGGAACTTTCTCTGATGCTCCAGTTTTTCCCCAATGAGATTCCCAGATGAGGTGACATTTGAGATGGCTCTTAACAAGCGGAGTGAGGAGGAATGGCTTTGGAAGTATAAAACATAGCATAATGAAAGGTACAGAGACATGACACAGTGTGACACACTCCAGGAGCAATGGAACTACAATATAGCTAGAATGTTGGGGGTGTCATCAGGGATGGAGAATTGCTATAGCCTGAAATGAGTGTAGAAAGATGAATTGGAGGCATATTACGAAAAGAAGCTTGATTGCTATACTATGGAGCTCGGGCTTGACTATACAGTGAGGGGCCAGATTCTGATGATCTCTGAACACATAATAATCTGGCCACTCAGTGTATATTCTATATAATAAAAGGCTAATATGCAAATTGTCCCCTCAACCAGGAGTTCGACCAGCAGGCAGGCCAGCCAACTGCATATGTCCCCTCCCCCTGGCCAGGCTGACCAGACCTCACCCATGCACAAATTCATGCATTGGGCCTCTAATATATATATAATGAGTGGCCAGATTTTTATGCGTCCAGAGATCATAATAAACTGGCCACTCAGTGTATAGGAATCAGAGGGCCCCTGAAGGTTTCTAATTCACAGAGTAATGTAGTGAAAGGAACTGTAGAAACAGAATAGAACATTTGCTGGAGATACCTGATAGGAGGCAGAGATAGTGTTGCAGGGAGTGTTGATAATGACGTAAAATAAGCTATAGGACTAAGGAGGCCATGGAGATGGGATGTTCAAAATGAGCAGATGTTTTAGGACTAGAATTGACAGGATTATCAGATTCATGCATGGATTTAGAGGCTATTGTGCTGAGTGAAATAAGGCAGATAGAGAAAGACAAATGCCATGTGATTTCACTTCTACGTGGAATCTAAACCAGCTGAACAAACAAAACAGAATCAAATCCATTGATATAGAGTACAAACTGGCAGATGGTTGGCAGATGGGTGGGGACTGGGTGAAAAGGATAAAGGGCTGAAGAAGTACAGATGGGAAGTTACAAAATAGTCATGGGTGTGTAAGACACAGCATAGGAATATAGCCAACAATCCTATATAATAAAAGCCTGATATGCAAATTAACCAACTGGCAGTACGACCAGTAGAACAACCAGTAACTCTGATAGGAACTGATCACAAGGGTTCAGAGTTCCACGCAGGAGCTGCCCCCAGCCAGCAGGCCCTGGGCCATCCAAAATGGGTGCCAGTGGGGCTCCCCAATTGCCCTGCCAATCACTTTGCAGAGGGCAGTGACTGGCAGTGGTGGCAGTGGCGATCGGAGCCAGAGAGTGGGCAGCACCAGGCCAGCCAAGGCAGGTGCCAGTAAGGTCCTCTGATCGCCCTGCTGAGGGAAGCAACCAGTGATGATGGTGAGGGTCAGGGCTGGTGAGTGGGCTGTATCAGGCCACCCAAAGCAGGTGCCAGTGGGAGAGTCCCTGATCCCTGCTGGTTGCCCCATAGATCAGCCCTTATTGCTGGCCAGGCCTAGGGATGCTAGTATTGTAATAATTATGTATGGGCCCAGGTTGGTACTAGAATTATCAGGACAATCACTTTGTAAATTGTGTGCCTAATCAATATTCTGTATGCCTGAAACTAATATAATACTGAATGTCAACTGTAATTGAAAAATAAATTTAAAGAATAAAAAAAGAGTTATGCAAAATGAAGGCAGCATATGGAAGAGCCACGGATTTCTCTGGGAATTTTATACCAAAACAGTAATAGCTTCTCAAAAGAGGGAGCATATCTTATTTGACTTGCAGATGGCATGGAGTAACCTCAATATTTTAATGATGCCTGGTACTTGCTGGTTGGTACTCAATGGCTAGACAGGTATGGATAGTAATGTTAAACATTCAAGGAAATACAGGAGAGAAATCAGTTTCAGGGATGGAGAGAATGGGTAGAAGGAGGCAATAGGACCCTGGAAACTGTTAAGAGAGCAAGTAGAAAATTAACCCAGGTTTAGTCTAGGTAATCCATGGTGTTGATAGTTTTCATCAGCAATGTATTATTCCTTCTGCTTCGGCACGTTTTAAGAAAGAGTAGTTTCTTTAGAGAACAGAACTCTCTGTGCAAATCATATCAACATCTTGGAAACCTATCGCATTTCTCGGCACTTTATAATAAAACAATATGCAAAGCACTATAGGACTGGCCAATGCCGATGTTTCGCATCTCTTCAATTTCAGTAAGGGACATGGTAATCCTGAAAATATTTTCCCAGAAACTCAATCCAAAGTTCCTTCCTTCCATACCCTGCCCCAAGCTCACCTTTAACTTCCTATCAATAGTATGATCATGCTTCTCGGCAATTCTCATGTTTCTTGGGCGTCAGACTTCCTGAATCAGTGCTTCTCCAGCTTGAAAGTGTACCACCTGGAAACCCAGTGAAAATGCAGATTCTGCTTTTGAAGTCCAGGGTGGGGCCCGAGAGTTTCTCTTTCTAAGAAGCTTCCAGGCAGTTCTGCTGCTGCTGTGGCTGCTGCTCCATGGACCGCGCTGTGAATGGCAAGCCTGTGAAGGTGTTCAATGTCGGTGACTTGGCTGACATCACTATTGTTGTTGACACAGTTCGGTTGTCAGCTGCCTGTCAATCCAACATTTCATTTACCTTCTGTGCTTGTTCATAACCTCCCTGGGTGATTCTTTATTATCTCTCCCTTCCCTGCTGCTTCCAGCTCCTCTGACTTCATAATAATATTGAGGGTAGCCCCAGTGTGCCGTCTTCTTCCTCCTGCCGATCGCTAATGAAGCCATCAACACTGGCCTCATCACTCCCCCTGCTTTCCCCCATCACCTCGTGGCTTAATGTTTTGTTTACACACCTTAGATTTAGTCATTAGTCTCTTGTTCCTTGAAGGAAGTAAACGAAATGGAGGCAAGCAACCTGCCAGAGAAAGAATTCCGAGAAATGGTCATAATGGAAAGACAAATTCAACAGAATGAGTAAGAACCAAGAGGAAATGAAGAAGAACCAAGAAGAAATGAAAAATGTCATCGCTGCTGTAAAGAACTCAATAGGAAGCATCCACAAATAATCAAGGTTCAGTGGCCAGCCATTAAATCCAGTTTTTGAGTATGAATTTGGGGTCCGATCATTTTTGCCGTGTGGGGAAGGTCAGCATTGTGTGCAAATAAACAAATGAGGGAAGCAGCAGGCCTGGGTCATAGGGGAATGTTGGCTTAGCTTGGAACAAGGCAGCTGGAGTCGGAATCCTTCTACTAAATAATTGCATGACCTTGAGGAAGGCACTTAGCTTACCTGAGCCAGTGTTCTGTCAGCTGTAAAATAGTACATTGCATTTAAATGACCGCTATGGTCTATTAAAATTAATTATGCAGAGGCGGGGCTAGCATTATGTCTTCATTATGTGTCTAAACTAGAGAAGAGGTTCCTAACCCGAGGTTCATGGATCTCTAAGAACTCTGGCTAGAATTCAGAGTCTGTGAACCTTCATTGGCTGGATGGTGTGGCATTCCATTCCTGCTTTCGCTCCTTTCTCACTGGCGGTGAACCTTTTCTTCAATCCGGAATATAAACAAGGGGCTGGCGTAGTATTTGCAGTGCCTGATCACCAATAGAAACCACAAATATAGTTTGTTTATGTCACATTATTATTTCATATCATTTCATTTTCAAAAAATATATTTTTACTGATTTCAGAGAGAAAGGGAGAGGTAGAGAGAGAGAAACATCAATTATGAGAATCAAGGATCGACTTTTATATTCTCAGGACCCCCCATGTCCTTGGACAGTTCAATCTGATGCTGTAAGTTCTTTAGCTGGCTGTCTAGCCTGACACCACAACTTGTAGGTCTCCTTAATAGCACCCTGAATTACAGAATTTTGTTGATTCTAGATACAGTGGTACCTCGAGATACGAGTGCCCTAACATACAAGTTTTTTGAGATACGAGCCGTCAAGCAAGCGATTTTTGCTTTGAAATACGAGCAACATTTGAGATAGGAGTCATCGCGCGGATCGGCCGGCTGCACATGACCCACCAGTTTACTGCGACTCGAGCGTCTCATAGTTTCCCAGGCCTCAAGGTTACGGAATGAATTAAACTCGTATCTCGAGGTACCACTGTATGTCTTCCATGGATCCTCCACACTCAGCCACTCCCCTGGATCAGCGACAGAGTAAGTGCTCTTCTCATTCAGGTCCTCTGTCATCAGGACCGAAGTGTAAGGGGCATCCGAGGTCTCTACGGATGATGTGTGTCCTAGGGCAGTGCCAGTAAAAACACACACAAAGGGTAACCCACAAGATTTCCAGAATTCAATGGGCATAACTCCCTGGGAAACTGTCTAGTACAGCTTGCCAGATGGGGAGATGGGATTTCTGGGCTACTTTAATGAGCCCACACAACTGTGGCCCAAGCAACAGCCCCCCACAATGCGGATTTGTTTGGGAAGAGCAATGTAATGGCATTTAATGGTGAACTACAAGGTGACGGGCAGGGAGGAGGGCAAGATGGCATGGGGTAGTCGTCCTTGCACTTCAGCTCATGCGCCAGCCCTTCTTCAGAGCATGCCTTCCACTTGAGGGCTCCGTAGCTTAAGGGAAATTTGCAAAACAGGCACATCTTGAAGGCAGGAATGAAAACTCCTTGATCATCAGTCAGCTGCATGACTTAATTGTGCAACAGTTAGGTGTTCTGTTTAAAACCACTGCAAGTAGCAGCTGGAGTGGGGGTGAGAAAGGTAACTAGAGAAAGGCGCCATTAAAAAATTATAAATAAAATTTTTTGATTTCAGAGAGGGAGGAAGCAGAAGAGAGACAGAAACATCAGTGATGAGAGAATCATTGATCAGCTGCCTCCTGCACATCCCAATCCGGACATGAGGCCTGATTGGGAATCAAACCGTGACCTCCCGGTTCATAGTTCCATGCTCAACCATGAACCATACTGGCCAGGCAAGAAAGGTGTCATTTAAAACCATCACTTTGAGCTGCAGTTCCAGTTTGTCCATGAGAGAGTTGTCCAAATTGTGGAATATCATTTTCTAATGAATTTTAGTTGTATCCATCACTTGGTGAGTGATATTGTATTCTAAATTGTGAGAGTTTTATTTCTTGCCAACAGCCTCTATTCTCATTCTCTTTCTAGGCCACAGGCAGTTCTATTGCTGTCTGTGCTCATGACCAGAATGCTTTCCAATTACTAATTTGTGAGCCAGAAATTGGAACGAGGAATATACTTTTTCCGTAGATACCATGTTAAAAATGGCAGCAAAATTCCAGGCTATCCCACAAGAGATACTTTGTTAACATATAATTTAGTGACAGCTGGGGATATGGAGAGTTTTTCCATATATGTCCCATGTGGCAATCAATTATGATTCATTCATTTCAATTCTGTTGCCACAGAGCAGTGGTCGGCAAACTCATTAGTCAACAGAGCCAAATATCAACAGTACGATGACTGAAACTTTTGAGAGCCATTTTTTTAATTTTTATTGATTATTTACAGAGAGGGAGGAGATAGAGTGTTAAAAACATCGATAAGAGAGAAAACTAGATCAGCTGCCTCCAGCACACGCCCCATGGGGATGTGCCCACAACCAAGGTACATGCCTTTGACCGCAATCAAACCTGGGATCTTTCAGTCCGAAGGCTGATGCTCTATCAACTGAGCCAAACCTGTTAGGGCAAGAGCCAAAATTTTTAAACTTAAACTTCTTCTAATACCACTTCTTCAAAATAGATTCACCCAGGCCAGGGTATTTTGTGGAAGAGTCACACTCAAGGGGCCAAAGAGCCACATGTGGCTTGCGAGCCGCAGTTTGCCGATCACTAACCCACCCAGCAGACACTGCGGAGCTAGATCCAGTTGAGCCCTTTCCTGCATTGAAATCAACAAAACATATATCTATTTTAAAAAGAGCAATAATAAAAACAGTGGATTTTTATTAAAGGGTCCTTACGTGTTCTTCAGTGATTGAGTCACTCTTGCCACAGCCCTGCCACGCGGTGCTACTTCCTGTTTTACAGTTGAGGAACTGGGCATGAAGATGTGCAGTGGCTTACCCAACCACGGTCGTACAGCTTGCAAGTGGCAGATCCAAACCTAATCCAAGTAGCCTGTGCCCTGGCTGGTGTGGCTCAGTGTGTTGGGTGTGGCCTGTGCATAGAAGGGTTGGGATTCGATTTCTGGTTAGGGCGCAGGTGGGCTGAAAGCTGGGTAGGGGGCATGCAAGAGGCAGCTGATTGATTTTATTTTTCTTTCGCTTTCCCTCTCTCTTCTCTCTCTCTCTCTCTCTCTCTCTCTCTCTCTCTCTCTCTCTCTCTCTCTCAAAAAAAATAAATAAATAAATAAAAATCAATACACCCAAGTAGTATGACTCCAGAAGCCATACTTTTAGCCACTGGAGTGCAAGAGGCACCAAACCACAGCCCTCCCCCCACTCTTGTTACTATAAGGTATGCAAACTAGGAATGCTTTTACCATTTCGAAGGGTTGGAGGGAATTAAGAATAATATTTTTTGCCTGGCTGCTATAGCTCAGTGGTTGACCATCAACCCAGGAATCAAAAGGTCACAGTTTGATTCCTGGTTAGGGCACATGCCTTCTCTATCCCCAGTAGGAGATGTGCAGGAGGCAGCCCATCAATGATGTTTCTCTCACATTATTGATGTTTCTATCTCTCTCCCTACCTTTCTCTTCCTCTGTTTCTAAAAGTCAAATAAAACATATTTGTGACATGTGAAAATGATATGAAATTTAAATTCCAGTGTCCATAAAGAAACACAGAAGCATGGAACAGGCTGGAGAATATCAAAGGGAGAGTGGGGAGAGTGGGTGGGTCAGAAAAGATTAATGGGAAACTAATAGTATGCACAGTCAGTTCCTGGACATAGACAATAGTGTGGTGAAGGATGGAAGGGGACAGATGCAGAGTGGAGGGTTCAATTGCAAAAGAAAAAGAAAGGGGACATCTGTAATACTATCTATCTATATAAAAGACTAATATGTAAAGTGTCCCCTTGGGAGTTCAACTGGGAGACCAGGGGTTCTACTGCTTGCTATGACATGCACTGACCACTAGGGGGTAGTGTGTAATGAAGTAAGGCCCTGGCTGGCAGCTGGCAGCTGGGGAAGGAAGGCCCTGGTCAGCAGCCAGAAGGCCCTGATCAGCCCTGTTCGCCGTCCCGATCTAGGGACCTACCTGTTCATGAATTTTGTGCACTGGGCCTCTAGTCAACAATAAAGATAAGTTTAAAACATAGTCTTTATTGGAAAACCGCTACACCGATTCCTGTACATATTGTCTAAAGCTGCTTTGGGGTCGAAATGGCACAGTAGATTTGGCCCTGTGACTTCCAAAGCTTAAGCCACTATCTTGCCCTTTCTGTAAATATGCCAATATCTGCTCTAGTGCATGAAAAGCTGTCAGGCCCAATGTCCATCTTACTGTAAATCCTCAATAAACGTGGGCATTTGGAAAAACAAATTCGTCTCCCTCTCAGTGCTGGAGCTGATGCTGTAATTCCAGGGTTTCCACTGCAAAGTCAAGGTTTTTGCATTCAGAAGATCTTCCCAGACAGCCCAGCCCCCCAGTTTCAGGAGCCTGGTCACATCCCCTGATTTCAAGACCCCCACCCCCACTGCCTCAAGGTCAGGGTTTGATGAAAGGTTTTGTACTGGAGGTTTGCTTATATATGACAGCAGTTCCCATGGCATTGACTAGTGAGTCCCTCAGGTAGACCAGCAGCATCTTCTGGAGGGTTCTGAGGTGGGGAGAGCGGACTGACTGGGTCCAGCTGCCTCAAATGGGCTGAAGGTATCAACAGCAAGGGATACTTGGGAACGTTAACATTCTTTTTTTATATAAAGATTTTTTGGTGTGTGTTTTATTGATTTTTTACAGAGAAGAGGGGAGAGAGACAAAGAACTAAAACATCCATCTGCTGCCTCCTGCACGTCCCCTACTGGAGATGTGCCCACAACCAAGGTACATGCCCTTGACCGGAATCCAACCTGGGACCTTTCAGTCTGCAGGCCAACGCTCTATCCACTGAGCCAAACCGGTTTCTGCAGGAAACCTTAACATTCTTAACCAGTGTCCACCCAGCCTGTAGGACTGGATCTCTAGAATGGAGGATCTCAACATCTAGCAGAAGTGGTTTGAACAAGTGAGAGGCTCTGGCACATGTGTACTTGGGGATTATACAAAAATACGCAGAGAAGCATTTCCATAGCAAAAACCTGATCATAACCTACATGTTGATAGGCAGGAGAATAAATAGATTTTGCTTATTCCGTTGTCTTTTTCTAACCTTCACTCAACTGATACATTATCAGAGACCTACCCTGTCACACACATACACATACACATACACACACGGAAGAGGGCCAGCTAATGGTTAAATACATGGCTCCTGTGGCCATGGAGAATTAGGCTCACAGTTGTCCCAGATGAGGGACAGGTGTCCAGTGCAGAGCTTTATTACTGATGGAAGGAAGAGTGCTAGGAAGCTCTGACACTCTGACACCGCTTCGTACTGCTGTCAAGCTGAGGTGCCCCTGTGGCCACGATAAACACCCTGAGGCACAAAATCCTAGGCTTGTCAGTGAAGGTCAGAGACCTGGGGTGGATTGTCAACTGCCATTGCTACCTTCCAGCTGAAGGTGGTGGTGACATCACCCTTGACCTCCGATCTTCTGAGATGGAGAACTTGCCACGTCCTATAAGACACTGTTCTGGACAGAGATGAACAGATTTCCTAAGCCGCAAGCTTCTACACGCAGGCATGTTCAGTGGAATTTAGTAACATAGCTCTGGCCAGTGTTGTTCAGTTGGTTGGGCATCGTCCCACATAACAAAGGGCTGCAGGTTCGATTCCTGGTCTGGTCAGTGCCTGGGTTGCATGATCCCCTGTTGGGGTCATGCAAGAGGAAGCTAATCGTTTCACTGTCGTTTCTCTTCTTTTTCCTTCCCCTTTCTCTCTCTCTCTCTCTCAAAATCAATAAAAATATTTTGTAAAAAAAAATAGCCTAATATGCCTGACTGGCATGGCTCAGTGCTTGACATCGACCTTTGAACCAGGAGGTCATGGTTAGATTCCCGTGCAGGACACATGTCCGGGTTTCAGGCTCAATCCCAGTGGGGGTACAGGAGGCAGTCAATCAATGAATCTCTCTCATCATTGATGTTTCTATCTCTATATTCCTCTCCCTCTATGAAATCAATAAAAGATATTTTTTAAAAATTAGCACAATAATATTTCATGTCAGATGTTATTGACCCCTGTCTTAATCAAATTTATCTCAATGGAATAACACTAAGTGTCTTGAGCTCTATAAATTGCCACTCTCTTGAGTTCCCCTAAGATAAACTTTTTAAAAAATCACATCAAAGTAAATGAATGAAAGAACTTACATAGAGTTATTATTTATAAGCCAATTATCAAGAGTTCTGGAGACTCCATGGCCTAAATTTACTGTTTAAATATGATATTAATAAAATATATAAAATGCTTCAACTAAAAGAAAAAAATAAAATAGTTCATTCCCGTTGGCCCAGTGGTAGTACATCAGAGAATATATCCTTTGAATAGAATCATGAATGTAGATTTATGTATAAAAATAATAATTGGGATATTTTTAACAATAGAGAAAAATGAAAGCACTTAATTCCCAACCTTGTCATAAACATATTGTGTTATAGACATATTACTGCTGTTTTCTACCATTGAAATTCTTTTTATAAAGAATGCTAAATATTTGACAATGTTTATGACAAAATGGTAAGGGATAAAGAAAATATATAGGAAGTATGATTCTGTTAATTTATATTAAATGTTTCAAACTAGAAAATACTGGAAAATAATGAAAAAAATTAACAGTGTGCTGTAGGAAAATGGGTGATTTTTAAAAAAAAAGTATTATATTTCTGTATTGGTCAGGTATCACATTTGCATTAACAAAGCCTACTTGAAAAATTAAGTTGGCAGAGGACAGATTAATTTGTCAAAAACAGAGGGGATTCTAAATGACAGGAATAAATAGACTTTTAATGAAAGACTCTGGGATCAGAGGTTCTAACCGCACTGTGTTTGTTGTAATGACCTGGATATAAATCACTGTTGGGTGATTAAAAATTGTCAAAGGTAGATTACAGAAATTTTAAGTCACTCTCATGATTATGATCTTCATATACTTCTGAGCATCTTTATTTACCATATATGTCCTCATTAATTCTAAAATAAGGGAAATGTGGACCTTAAGATTCTGTTTGTCACATCATTATTTAGTTTCTTTTTTCAATTTTCTGCACCCTCTCGCAGTCTGCGACCCCTTGGGGGAGGTCCACCTGCCTGCTTAGGCCTGCTCCCCAGGGGATCGGGCCTAAGCTGGCAATCAGACATCCCTCTGGCAGCCCGGGAGCCCTCAGGGGATGTCTGACTGTGGAGGAGACGGGAGAGGCTCCCAGCCATCAGACCAGCTTGTGGCTGAGCAGAGCTTCCCTGTGGGAGTGCACTGACCACCAGGGGGCAGCTCCTGCATTGAGATTCTGCCCTCTGGTGGTCAGTGCATGTCATAGCAACAGGTCCTTCCTGGTCATTCTGCCATTAGGATCACTTTGCATATTATCCTTTTATTATATAGAATTATACCCTTATAAGGGTTTTAAAGAGAGCCTTCTTTTTCTAGTTCACACATGCAGCTGTCCACATTATGCTATCATACCTTATGGCATTCAATTATTGCAACATGGTAGTTTCATTTTTTTCTGAAATCTATGACTCAGATACATTTACTTTCCCAAAGTCTTGTAGCTGTTGAATGCTAGTCTTGCATCATATCTAGTTCTATAAAATTGTGCTTCTCACCAAAACTGGTTTGGTTCAGTGGATAGAGCGTTAGCCTGAGGACTGAAGGGTCCCAGGTTTGATTCCGGTCAAGGGCATGTACTTTAGTTGCAGGCACATCCCAAGTGGGTGGTGTACAGGAGGCAGCTGATCGATGTTTCTCTCATCGATGTGTCTAACTTTCTATCCCTCTCCCTTTTTCTCTGTAAAAAAAAATCAATAAAATATATTAAAATTGTGCTTCCCGACTGTGTGCCAACATGTCAATATGATTCCATCCAGTATCGCTCCCATAGGCCTAACAGAATTCCACGTTTTATTGTCCATTGGTTGTCATTAAAGAATGCTATTAAATCATGGCATCCCTTTCCTCCACCTCTCTGTGGACTGCTCGAATGAGAAGTAATTTACTGGGAATTAATAGGCACCTGGCCACTTAGTCTAGAGCGGCGGTCGCCAACTGGTGATCTGCAGACCACTGGTGGTCCATGAGGTCCGAAAGGTTCGTGACCGCTGGTCTAGACCATGGCAGATGCTCAACACTCTTAGGTCTAGTCTGGTTGGACAGGCAGAAGGTGTTGGTTTACAGCTTGTCATGTGTCTGTTGCATAGTCATGTCAGGACACGCGTAGGTTGGCAACGTGGCTGGCTCTTGCTAAGCCTGTAATGGGACGTCAGCATGAGGCCGGTGAGAAAAGCAAGTAAGGCCCAGACAGGAAGGAGCTAGAGCTTGCATCAGAGGCTTCTCAGGGAGGCTGCTCAGCACCATGGACAGGTCCCAGGTGAGACAATGTTTCTGAAGGAAGCTGGTTGCCTTAGTGTCCCAGGTCACCTTTTATTTATTTTTTTTAATGTATCTTTATTGTTAAAAGTGCTACAGATGCCTCCTTTCCCCCTCCTCTCTCTTCCCGCTCCTTCCCCAGGCCTTCCCTGCACTGTTGTCTGCGTCCATGGGTTACACATATAAGTTCTTCGGTTGTTGTTGTTTATAGACTTCTATTTTAAAAAACATACAGTTCTCTCTTGTTACTTCAAGGACCTCACATGCAGCTATGGGAGAGTGGAGCTAACAGCTTACAGAATAAGCTTTCTTCTGAAGCGTCCACACACATGAGTTCCCAGATTAGTAGATCGATTAGTAGATAGAAAAGCCGTCACCTCTGGCCAGGATAAAGAAGGATTATGAGTTTTGGTGCAGTGGGGACAAATGTCCTTATGGTCCCCCTACAGCAGTGGTCAGCAGACTCATTAGTCAACAGAGTGGCAAATGGCGGCTCAAGAGCCGCATGTGGCTTGCGAGCCGCAGTTTGCCGACCACTGCCCTACACCTTCTCCCTCTTGGGTCAGCTCCGAAGTACTAACAACCCTCCCTCTTTTTCAGTTTTTGAGAGGAAAGAAATGTCATTTATTTCACAAATCTGATTTCTTCAATGTACCTAATGAAAAACTCTTATTTATTGTATCAGTATTGATTGTTCTTAATTTCCAGTGAAATAAGATTAGCCAAATTGTAGATCCCTTTCATTTATTTTCTACAGTTGTAATTAATGTACTCTTCTGTACTTAATTCTCAAAATGAGTTTCTCTTTTGTCTCAAGTCACTGTGATACAAAAGCCGAGTATGCATCCACATAGATGGACTGGTTTGCTCTGCATCTGATTGAGAAAAATAGACGTTCTGAATTGGAGCTACAGAAACATGGAAGGCATTGCACGCTGCCGGGTTTATTGACCATTGCTGGCAGCATGTAGGCGCCAGTAGACCATTTCCCAAAGTGTGTTCTACTGAACACGTGTCCAACGGAAGCTCTGCGAAAGCAAATGGGTGTAGGTAAGAGTAGTTTGGGAAACGTCTCCCTTACCTGCTACTGTTTCTGGAGAATCACAGTGCTCATTAGCATCTTATGTTCTGAGTCAAGAAAGCCAGTTCATGCTGTTCAACCCAGCATTTTCCAAAACCTAGAACCACACAACCCTTTTGTTGTTGTTGAGTCAGGGGTAACCATTAGCATCTCCTTGATCTACTATTTACCACAAATTGTTCAGATACCATTGAGGGGACTAATGCATAGAATGCATTAAGTTGGTGAGAGTTAGCCTGAGAATCTGAGTTTTATTATCCTGGCTTAAGTATTTACATCTGTGACAGGGCTAGTTAAGAATAAGCAAACTCGTACTGATGTATTTCTGAAATAGAGCGCTTTGGTACTTCAGGAAATATTTTTCAAGCAGGGAAGTAGTTGAAAGTAGCAGGTATAGCCTGGCTAATGAGACTCAGTGGTTGAACCAGGACATCATAGTTGGATTCCAGGTCAGGGCGCATGCCTGGGTTGTGCGCTCGATCCCCAATAGGGGGCGTGCAGGAGGCAGCTGATCAATGATTCTCTCTCATCATTGATGTTTCTCTCTCTCTCTCCCTTCCTCTCTAAATCAAAACTGTTTTTACGAACCTAGAAAATTGATGGCCAGTGCATTCTATTAATATTCTGGAATAGAATCGTCTCTGTTCGGTATGGAAAATAATCATGCTGAAGTGTTCACAATTTCTCCGACTAAACTGATTCATAATGACCTTAAAAATGTAAGCATCTCCTGTGAAGAATAAAACTTCTGAATATTTAACAACAACAACTCCAAGAGCATTCTACCGGCTATTTTCCACCGGAGGAGTGGGATGATTTATTTGGGGTTCACTGAGGTGCCCGGTGGAATATTGCGGAGCAGCGTGCCAATGCCAGAGTACTGTGCTTGCAGCTTCTTCTCTGAAAGCAGTTTTCCAACTCATTTGTTTAAAGGTATTCATTTTCTGAGCCAAATGATGTAGAAAAAAAATCGTTCACTCTATATACACAGCACTTTTTTTTTCCCTTTGGGACCTAGGGTGCAGAAGATTGATTTCATAAAATGGACTCCTCAATTCATAGAACATTAACTGTTTTTTATCCACTTAAGGTTCCCTCTTGATACACATACACATATATACACCTGTGTGTGTCCATGTAAGTATATACGGATAGTGTATATATTTGAATCTTGTCACATGTTAATACCCTTTTTATTATGTGTGAATATATGTGAATGTGTCTAATATACATATAGTATATCAGATACATGTGAGCTTAAGTGAATATATGTATATATTTTTCATTTCACTCTCGCCCAGGGAGACGCTAGAGCTGTTGGTCAAATTTCTCTTCTTCAAACTTACTTGAAATGTGTTTTTCTCTTTACACTTATGTCACCAACTCAATTCACACTCAGCTTCCTTTCTTTCCTTTGGCTTTTATTTGTTGAAAAAAAAATCCTTTTAAAATTTAATCTTGTTCTATAACTACATTTTTTACCTGGCTCCAAAGTGAAATCTACAAAGTAAGATGTATTCAGAGAAGACAAAAATTTACCCCTTCCTCTCCACCTCTGCCTCAAAGGTAGTCAAGTTTTGCTTAATTTTTTTTCCTAGTTTTTATTCTGTCCTCCCCTTGTTTTTTGGACATGAGCATGTATATGATATGTCTGTGTGTCTGTCCCGTTTTGATGGTAAACAGTAGCCTACAAAATATGGTGTTTTTCTTTTCTTTTTCTTTTTTTGAATTTTTAATGTTTTTAATCTATTTTATTGACTTGTTTTTATAGAGAAGAAGGGAGATGGATAGAGAGTTAAAAACATCGATCAGCTGCCTCCTGCACACCTCCTACTGGGGATGTGCCCACAACCCAGGTACATGCCCTTGACCGGAATCGAACTTGGGACCTTTCAGTCTGCAGGCCGACGTGCTAGCCACTGAGCCACACCAGTTAGGGCTCCACTGTGTTCTTCGATTTGCAGCTATATAAGAGCCATGCTCACTCCATGTTCCAGCTGCAGAGACTCTGATGGGCATCTGCATTGCTTTGCGACTACACACAGCGCATACAGCACTGCCATCATGGGATCATCCGTGTTCTCCAATGTGCATCGCGTCCTCTGCTTTAACTGCAGCCACATCCTCCATGTAGTACACCCACCACGCTTGCCTTTCCCCTAGTCCTGTCTTCACTATGGCCTTCAACCCCCACCTCTCCCCCAGGTCCCCAGGTCCTTCCCTTACCATCCCCCCAAAGATGCAGAGGGCACTGTCTTCACAGCTGGTGTCTTAGTTGTGCCCAGCTTCTTCTTGAAGGAAGCATTTCAGGATAGCTTCTATGTAATTTAAGTATTAAAAAAAAGCTGTCCTGCCGAGACCGGTTTGGCTCAGTGGATAGAGCATCGGTCTGCGGACTGAAAGATCCCAGGTTCGATTCCGGTTGGGGGCATGTACCTTGCTTGCAGGCACATCTCCAGTGTGGGGTGTGTAGGAGGCGGCTGATCGATGTCTCTCTCTCATCTATGTTTCTGACTTTCTATCACTCTCTCTTCCTCTCTGTAAGAAATCAATAAAATATACTTAAAACAACAACAACAACAAAAAAAAACAGCTGTCCTTTTTAAAAATATATATTTGTATTGATTCTGAGAGGAAGGAAGAGGGAGGGAGAGAGAGAAACATCAATGATGAGAGAGAATCATTGATCAGCCGCCTCCTCCATGCCCCACACTGGGGACCAAGCCCGCAACCCGGGCATGCGCCCTGACTGGGAATCAAACCTAGAACCGTGACCTCCTGGTTCTTCATAGGTCAACACTCAACCACTGAGCCACACCGAGCAGGCAAAACAGCTGTGCTTCCTATCAATGACCGGTGTTTGGCTAACAGACAGCATTCTGTACACGGCCAGCTTCCCCTGGGTGTTTGCTCCCAGAAAGTTTAGTACCAAGTTCATGACCCACACTCATAGCAAGTACATCAACTACATGCTTGTATTTTTTCCTCATTATCCAAAACTCATTTTTTTAAAATCACCATTATTGTGGACATAATTTTTTAAGAGATCAGCTCATTCTAGTGCTTCAAAGCTCAGTCTTACAGCAACATGGCTAGTTGGTATGCAGACCATGTCAGCATCTTAGAAGGACATGGCAAATAGATCATGCTCTTCCATTTAAAAGGGTGTTTATAAACGTCACTGCCCTTGAAAGATGATTCCAACTGCAGCTTTCCACACAGCCTGTGAAGGCCATTTCCCCCCGCCCTGGCGTTTTGAGGGGCTTCTTGGAATGACATGGTCACCTGATTCAAGAAGCAGGGAGTTGCCCGGCCGGTGTTGCTCAGTAGTTGAGCATCGACCCAGGAACCAAGAAGTCCCAGGTCAGGACACGTGCCTGGGTTGGGGGCTTGATCCCCAGAAGGGGGCATGTGGGAAGCAGCCAGTCAATGATTATCTCTCATCATTGATGTTTCTCTCTCTCTCTCTTCCTCTCCCTCTCTCTCTCAAAATCAATAAAAACATCTTTTTACAAGAGAAGCAGTGGGTTCTGGGGTTTATACAGGAAATTATAAAGCCTAAAAGGCAGCACGCTGTTTCATCATTTTCTATCTTAGGGGGAAAACAGAAGGTATCTTTGCGTTTTATCTTCCGTGTTGTGCTTGTGTTTGTATATGTGTAAATCAAAAGACATATTAAGATACATAGAAACAGGTTTCAGAACTTGCCAGGTAGTGAACCCTGTGTTGTTTTTTTAAATTGATGTTTCAATTACAGTTGACATTCAATATTATTTGGTATTAGTTTCAGGTGTACAGCTTAGTTAGACAATCATATGCTTTGCAGTGTTCCCCTGGCACCAGACGTAGTTATTACAGTATTATTGACTGTATTTCCTGTGCTGCACTTTACCTCCCTGAGATCGTCCTAAGCGCCAATTTGCACCTCTTAATCCCTTCGCTTTCCCACCCGGCTCCCCAACAGCCCTCCCCTCTGGCAACCGGGAGTCTGTTCTCCGTGTCTGACTCGGTTTCAATTTTGTTCATCTGTTGATTTTGTTCTGTAGATTCCACATATGAGTGTAATCAGGGGATTAGTCTTTCTCTGCATTGAAGACTATCTTGCCTGTAAGAGAGAAACCCTATTTATATGTGCATGTATGTTCATTTATCCTTCATCATATGCTAACCCCGCCAAAAAGCTAATCTCGGAGAAGCTGTCTGTGTAATACAGTGTTTTAGACATTCTTGTATCTGATACAAACATAATTTCATTATTTGGGGGAGCTGATCCCCAAAGCAGGGACCCCTAGATATTTGGGGGCTACTGACATGCAGAGGATGGAGGTTCATAGGCAAAGAAGATTCCCAAAGGTTCTCTGGGTCACTGTTTTTCAAATGATGGCCAATGCACTACTTGCATTTTATTTCTTAATATATTTTTATTGATTTCAGAGAGGAAGGGAGAGGGAGAGAGAGAGAAGCATCAATGATACCTGCTAATCATTGATTGGTTGCCTCCTGCACACCAGATTGAGCCCACAAGCTGGGCACGTGCCCTTGGCTGGAATCAAGCCTGGGACCCTTCAGTCCTCAGGCTGATGCTCTATCCACGGAGCCAAACCAGCGAGGGCACTGCCTGCATTTTAAAACACGACCTAGATTAATGTAGAAAGCACAGTGCATTGTGCATATATAAATATTACTTTGGCAACCTTTTGTTTCGTTATAAATAAACGTGTATATTTTCAAACTAGGTCAGAAAAGGAAATTTCTTTCTTCTGTGTTTTGGGGGTGGCAGTCTAGAGGGGAAAGACCCTGCTCTGGGGGGCTGTGGGCCCCAGACGCCCTACTCCCCAACTGGGTGCTCCGTTCATCTCCCCGGAACATTTCCTCCTCTTTCAGCGCCAAGATAGTCCAGGAAAGCCACCATCCACCTCCCAGGCCTTCTCTTAACTTGCAAACTTGTATCTCAGGAGTCTTTGTTTTTAATTTTTAAAAAATATTTTTATTGATTTCAGAGAGGAAGGAAGAGGGATAGAGAAAGAAAGAGAAACATCCATGATGAGAGAGAATCATGAATCAGCTGGTTCATGCAAGTCCCCCACTGGGGATCAAGCCCACAATCCAGGCATGTACTCTTGACTGGAATTGAACCTGGGACCTTTCAGTTCACAGGCTGACGCTCTACCCACTGAGGCAAACCATCCAGGGCTCATGAATCTTGATTTGCTCCATAGAAGGCTAGAAATCTCTCATATTCTCATCCTGTCAAAGGGCCTTTGAGTCCCCTTCCCACTCCCCATTCCCATTCCCAATCCTCACCTCCGCCTTCCCACTCCCATTCTCCTCCTCTCTTTGTATTCCATTCCCTAACCCCTCCCCTTCCTATTCCCATTCCTCTCCCCCAAACCCAGGAGGACTGAGTAACGCCCACAGATGGCCCACGCCACCCCTTGATACCCTGGAGCTGAAGACCAAGGAGGGAGAGGGACGGGGTCAGGCGTGGGAAGGCACACTAAATGAGGGTGACGTCTGCTGTGCACATTCAAGCCTTGCTCATGGACCAGAGTTTCTGGAGATTTAGTCATTTATTCCTTTCCTGGCACAGAGAGGCAGACGCCTCGAAGTGGAGATGTCCCCCAGAAATGTAACTCCCTTACAAACGGATAACTCCGGCTCTGTTTTGGGGATTCCCCAGTGTCTGCTTTTTCTGGGCTGTGTGGCTGTCCATTACCCACATTGCTCACTTGATTCCCGGTCAGGGCACATGCCCGGTAGCCAATCGATGTTCCACTCTCGCATCGATGTCTTTTTCTTTCTCCCTCTTCCTTCTTCTCTCTCTAAGAGTCAATAAGAATATTTTAATTTAAATATTAAAATAAAGATTACAAATGAAATGTGAAAAAAAAGATAATCAACTCAAAATCATCCTTATACCAAAGAGGCGTATATATATTTTAAATATGTTATTGATTTTTTTACAGAGAGGAAGGGAGAGGGATAGAGAGTTAAAAACATCGATGAGAGAGAGACATTGATCAGCCGCCCAAAGAGGCATATTTTAAGATGGCATCTTCTGCTTCCCTCTGTTAAAAGATAAACTGAGGCATATTGAAATTTTTAAACAGTTTATTTGAGAAAAAATAGATTCAAATCAGACGGTGCCAAACCAGAAGTAGTCAGGAGTGCTGTGCTGACAGTAGCCAGAGGAAAGTCTTACATAAAGAAAGAAAGAAAGTGCGAAAACAGAGAAAGGAATGACTGGTTAGCTGTAGCTTTAAGCCTAGTTGGCTGTTTGTGACTGGCTGTCCTTAGCGTTTTCTGCTTTTGCAGCCTTGGGGCATTTACAGGCTGAGGTTTGCGTTTGCTTATGTAGACCTCCATGGCATTCGTGCCACCTCGTCTAATCGCCCTCTTGTTGAGGTAACTTTACACCTTCGGTCTCATGAACCAGGGCTTTTCCCTGTTCAGAAGGGGCTGGATGAGAAGAAGACGGTCACTACTGTGTGGGCCTTCTTTGGATCCGGTGAACGCATTTCATTTTCACAGCATCTTCTGGGGTAAACATCCTTTGCCCTTTTTGTAGGCATGAGACAACAGACTGAGAGATATGAAGTCCTGTAGTTAGCACATAATCAGGGCAGGATGGGGTGCTGTCTGAGGGATTCCCCAAAGCCAGTCCCTCACCGCCACTTCCAGGTGCAATTGGAGATGAAGAGCCAGTGCATCAGACTCCCCCATTCTTCCCCAAGGTCACCATCGGAGACACTCATGTGCGATGCTAACGGCCACCGTGTGCACCTCCCGTTGTGGGCTGCAGCGAACCTGTCTGGGTGTCATCTACCCGCACAAGGTTGATGGTTCATGCAACGCTGTCATGTGCTTTCCCCTTCAAAACAGCTGAAGGGCTCCAACCGGTTTGGCTCAGTGGATAGAGTGTCTGCCTGTGGAATCAAGGGTCCCAGGTTCCATTCCGGTCAAGGGCATGTACCTTGGTTGCAGGCACATCCCCAGTAGGAGGTGTGCAGGAGGCGGCTGATCTGTGTTTCTCTCTCATCGATGTTTCTAACTCTCCCTCTCCCTTCCTGTCTGAAAAAAATCAATAAAAAAAAACAGTTGAAGGGACATTATTAGGAAGTGAAAAGGAATTGGGTCATGCCCCACAGATATTTAGACGGTCAAGGTTGTTGTTCTGTAAATGAAACCAAAGCAATGCGTAGTCTGTGTGTCTGCAGCGGTGAGGTTAGCGGGAAAACCAGGCGTTAGGTGTTTTTCACTTAGACCTTTCTCAGGAAGTGATCTCCGGTGACAATGTAAGCTGCAGCGCAGCCTGCGTGGTGCAGTGTTTGAGAGCATCAGCTATGAAGCAGCAGGCCAGAGTTCGATTCTCCGTCAGGGCACATGCCTGCATTGCAGGCTTGATCCCCAATGTGAGGCATGCAGGAGGCAGCCCATCCATGATTCTCTCTCATCATTGCTGTTTCTCTCTCTCCCTCTCCTGTCCTCCCTGAAATCAATAATATATATATATACTTGCTAAGTGATGTCTGTTACAGCATGCGTGATAAGATGACAACTTTCTCCAAGTCATTTGTTCTGGATAGATGATGGCAGAGAAGAAAGACACAGTTTTCTCTTCCTTACCTGCGGCAGGCCAAGCAAAAGCCAGGTGTTTCTGGAAACAGCAGCCCTGGTTACTGAACGGCCTGTTCAAGAAAGGGAAGCATCCGGGACCTGGGCTTCCTTTGCAATCCGGCTTCATCCAGAAGGATGTCCAGTCTAATTGGCGTATTATGCTTTTATTTTTATAGGTAGTAAATGTAGGGGAGGGAAAAACAATGTCTTCAAATTAGATTTTGTTGTCTGAAGAATCAAAATGCCTCTTCTAGTTTCAATATGCCCTCCCTGTTTTCAGCCCAGTAAACTTAAGATTTAGTTCAGAGAGAAAATTAGAGCTTTTACAAATACCTTGCAATTACAGAGCTGACAGGATTTAAGTAGTTATTCATGATACATTCTTCAGAATCCACTGAAGCCTATATTAAGTTAACTCCCAGCAAAATTTCAGGCATTATACATAGATTTAGGATTCTTTCTCTTTAAGTATAATGGTCTGAGATTCCATGTCAGACCAGTATTGAAATATAGACTTGTTTACTTTTTTCTTTAATATATTTTTATTGATTTCAGAGAGGAAGAGAGAGATAGAAACATCCATGATGAGAGAAAATCATGGATCGGCTGCCTTCTGCACATCCCCTACTGGGGATCGAGCCTGCAACCTGGAGATGTTCCCTTGACCGGAATTGAACCCTGGACCTTCAGTCCGCAGGCCAATGCTCTATCCACTGTGCCAAACCGGCTAGGGCTAGACTTGTTTTCTTACCTAAAGTTCATTTCTCTTCAAGTTGTGAAAACCACATACACTAGTTTGAGAACCCTGGGACATGCAAAAATGGCCAACCCAGGTTGATGGAGGAAAAGGGGAGTGGGCAAGACAGAATGTACAAGGAACCCCCAAACACAGAATCACCTGAGGAACTTCAAAGGAGGCCTTCTGAGTAGACTTCATAGTAATTTTAGTTTGTAACGATGACTCAGTTAAGAAAAAATCTAAATAGTGCATGCTTTCTTTAAAAAAAGCAGTTGTGGATTGGAAAATAATACTAGCAAAACAGATAAATAAGATAAACATTTGGAGCTAAAATCATTTCGTTTCATTAGCTGCATCTGTTTATCATGTCCAAGAATTCTGAGTAAGTTCTTGCTGCATCTTTGTAAGTCTGGTCTGACATGTGTCTGGACAATAATAGGTGTGTAGCCCTAGCTGGTTTGGCTCAGTAGATAGAGCATCAGCCTGTGAAATGAAGGTTCCCAGGTTCGATTTTGGTCAAGGGCACCAGCCTGGGTTGCAGGCTCCATTCCTCAGTGGGGGGTATGCTGGAGGCAGCAGATCAATGATTCTCTCGCATCATTAATGTTTCTCTCTCTCTCTCCCTCTCCCTTCCTCTCTGAAATCAATACAAATATACTAGTGTTTTCAAAGATAATAGGTGTGGATATATTTTTGAGACTTTACAGCATCTGAAAATAGGAGTTTTTCCCTAGTGTTTCATCTTCCCTTGTCTTGTTTGGCAGCTTTAACACTAATTCTCAGTTGGATGGAAAGTGTATATTATTTGCATAGTGTTACTTTTCAGGGGCCTTGAGAAAATCGGTAATTCCAAATCTAAAAATCTGCAGATATTTTCACTTTCTCAACCAATTCCCCTATAGATCCTCTCCACCTTACAAACCCCTCCCCCACTCAGACCTTCACCACACTATTGTGTGTGTCCATGGATTATGCATGTATACATAGAAATTCCCTGTTTAATCCCTCCCAACCACCCCCACCTTCCCTCTTAGATTCGTTTTTAATAAATACATAGTTATAAAATATTTTCTCCCTGAATTCTTGTTCCCTAGAGAATTTTCTGCCTCTGTCAAGTGATATTATAGACTGTAAACACACTTAACTGTATTACATTTTCCTGCAGGCTGCTAAATAAGCAATCAAATCCCATTATCTTTTTAACACAATCACATTGGCATTTATGAATTACCTATCTTATGCAAGGCACTATTCTAGGTCCTATAAAATATTTAAAAATAGCCTTTGTTCTCAAAATGCTTAAAATCTTGTTATCACAAACATAAACTAATCATATAAAGTAGAGTGTGATGCATGCCAAGTACAGCAGATTGGCAAAGTATAGGAGTTTGAAGAAAGGATTATTATCATTATCATAATTAACGTATATCTGTTCCAGGCATCCTGTTAATTTCTTCTTCCCAGCACGCCGGAAACTTTTGTTAGTCCAAACCCTTCTGGTTGCAAGTGACAGAAACTGTAACTCAAACTGGTGTGAGAGCAAAGAAGGCTTTGTTGACTCATATCCAGAGGTAGAGCTAGATCTGGCAATATTCCAGCAGTCTTAGGCTTCCGTCTTATAAGCTTTGGGGCCAACAGCTAGAGTGCCTCTCTTTCTGAGCAGTCCTTTATACACAAAATATAGGTCTAACAATCCTCTTTAAATTCATCCATTAGTTTCATATCCATTCATTTCATATCCAGGATTTAGGCTTAAAAACTTGCCTTCGGTAGGGGATTTGGGTAGTGGTTATTTCCAAGACATTTGAAAAGGAATTATTCTGCCCAGCCGGGTGTGGCTTGGTACTTGAGCATTGACCCAGAACCAAGAGGTCAAGAGGATTCCCTGTCAGGGCACATGCCCAGTAGGAGGTGTGCAGGAGTCAGCAGATAGATGATTCTCATCATTGATGTTTCTGTTTCTCTTTCTCTGTCTTCCTCTATGAAATCATTTTTTTAAAAAAGAAGATAAGTTATCGTTCCTATACTTGAAAAGGTTCTTCTTGTAAGGTTCTGTTCTGCCAGGACAGACCAGCAGACTCTGAGCGACGGATGAATGGAAAGAGAGGGCTAAGGGGCTGCTTGGCTATAGGAACCAAATGGCCCTGTTCGCCTGCCTCCTTTGGCTTTTATTGTCATAACAGCCTGAACTAAAATTAACTATTAGATACTATCAGCAGGGTAAGCATCCTTGAGAAGACACACATGCCTGTAGTGTCCTTTAAGCAAGGGCATTTTGAAGTCTAAACATAAAGATTCCCGCAAAACACGCAGGGGCTCAGACTTATTTGGAAAAGTCAAGGCAGGGGCTGCCACCTTTGGCGGGGTTCCCACTGAAGCCCCCGACCTTTTGGAGATTCCTCCGTTCAAACTTTCCGCCACATTCCATGGTCCTCTTACGGGGATTTCCTCTTATGTTTAGCAAAGGAAGCCATGCCTTCCTGAAATAATACAGTCAACCCTTTGGAATATTCTCTGTCGTGCTCTCCAGGAAATTGCCCCATGTTGCTGCTTCCTGGTACTAGCCATGGGCAAACATAGCTCTGCCCCATCTCCATGGTCTGGACAGTTATGAAAATACTTCAGCCTGCATGCCTGGAGACTGCTTTCTGCATCTCTCAGGAGCTCGCTGGGACCACATCTTAGCTCCTTGGGAGGACAACAAGCAAAACAAGCGTGATGCATGTGATGAATTCCTGCATTCTTTTCAGATGCTGTTAGTTGCAAATGGAAAATAAATAAAAGGAGATGGAGTTGAAAAATCACATAAATGCACGCTCTGTGCGCTGCCTTGCATGCTGAGAGCAGGGTGAAAGCCACTGGAAGAACAGATTGGGCTAAAGTCTGTCGAGAGGCTGGCCTGGGCAGAAGTAATCATGGTCTATTTTCTAGTGGCAGGCGATGAAGTACAGACATTTTCCCCATGTGAATCTGTGGAACTTACGTATGATAATTCTCCCCTGGGGTGACGATCCAAGCATTTTAGCAACATTTACAGTGTGGGCACAGCCCAAGCAGGGGAGATACCTGCCCCAAACCACCGGTATCACCAAACCGGGGGATGCCTATGGAAACACAGCCCTGCTTTCCTTGGGGGATTGGTTCTCAGTGTTGAGTCTGAAACTATAACCGAGCCAAAATGGTACTCGCGGGCTCACAAAGCAGCCTGTTACATATTTAAGTCTCTCTCTGTCTCTCTCTGTCTCTCTCTCTGTCTCTCTCTCTGTCTCTCTCTGTCTCTCTCTCTGTCTCTCTCTCTGTCTCTCTCTGTCTCTCTCTCTGTCTCTCTCTCTCTCTCTCTCTCTCTCTCTCTCTCTCTCTCTCTCACACACACACACACACACACACACACACACACCCCTCTGGATCAAACCCCAATTCCTTTGATTCAGCAAAAGCCAAACCTATGTATACAGGTTGTGCACCACACACAGGGAACTCCAGAATGCTGAGACCCAGGGCTTACATAGGACATGCTTGCCCCTTTATCCATCCTCTCCTCTGAAGAGAGAGACAGTAACACTGGTCTGAAAGGAAAACCCATCTCCTGGGGGAGTAGAGGGCCCAGTTTGAGCCTCACCTCCCTGGACTGTAAGCACAAGGCTCCAGAGAGACATACGGCTCTATATCACTACCAAGGGCTCAATCTTTTTTCAAAAATATTTTTTTATTTATTTCAAAGAGGAAGGGAGGAGGATAAAAAGATAGAAACATCAATGATCAGAGAGAATCATTGATCGGCTGCCTCCTCACGTCTCCTACTGCGGATCCAGCCCACCACCCAGGCATGTGCCCTGAACCCAGGACTCTTCAGTCTGCAGACCAATGCTCTATCCACTGAGCCAAACCTGCTAGGGCCAAGGGCTCCATCTTCATGGCTGCTATTACCCAGTCAACCTTTAACCCAAGCATGCTGTTTCCTTGGGCAGCCCCGAGCATGCAGGGACATGGCAATGTTCCTGGAGCATCATTTCTTGACCCCCACTTTTAGATGCCTGATAGGAATCCTGAGATCCTGGCTTTCCCCTTAATGACAAGTGGTCTGGATGCTTCCGAAAGAATATGGACGCCATCGTGTCCTGACGATTGGGGTGAGAAGCCCCCACTCTAAGCTGCATCTTAATGAAACATTAGGGATTGACTTGTCCTAAGAGCAGGTATTCAAGACGATTGTTGGACATTACTGTGTGGTCTACGCATCTCACTTGCTCTACATGCACTTGACCTTGCCGATTGGGATCAGCACACTGCTTGAAACGTTGCTGTAACTGGCAATTAATTGAATGATAGTATTTTGAAATCTAAATGGCTCAGATTGCTATTTTATGGTAAAATAATGACAATTTATTTCATATGAGCCAGTATAATTTATTCTGTTTGGCAAAAAGGAATGCTTCAGCCATGTGTTGTTGTGTAAAGACACTACTTAGTCCTGAAGCAAATCTGAGTCAATGCTATGTAAGTGTAACAATTTCCCGCAGGAGATAATAATTCTTAGCTCAGAACCCATAGTTTCACAACTTAAAGTCTAATTTTATCCTTGGCCACCGTGGCTCATTTGGTTGGGCATCATCCCCTGTACCAAAAGGTTATGCACCAAAAGATTGCTGATCATTCCCGGTCATGGCACATGCCTATTTTGCAGGCTGGAGCTCCAGTGTGGCACATGCAAGAGGCAGTCTATAGACGATTTTCTCTCATCATGGATGCTTCTCTCTCCCTCTCCCTCTCCCTTCCTCTCTGTAATCCATAAAAATATTTTTTAAATGAATAAACTGATGGTCCCTACACCAAAGAGGTTCCTGTATCCAGAAGGGAATCAATATGCAGAATATAAACACAATACATGTGGCCAGGGTTGCCCTGGAGAGATGAACAGAGGGAGAAGGATGCATACATGGGTGACTAGGAGTGTGCTCTCTGTAGATAAGCAAAGATTTGGGGGGAAGAGGGACAGCAGGGATGGCCAGGCGCCAGACAGATGTGTCCCCTGTGCTAGGATCAGTGTCCTGGGATGCTAGTGAGGGGCTGTGTGGGGTGACCTTGGAGAGGACTGTTCTGGAAGGTTCTAAAGAGCTTACTTTGCTGCACAGAAGACGCTGGATTTTTTTTCATCTAGGGCAGTGGTCGGCCACAGAGTTTGCCGCTCTGTTGACTAATGAGTTCGCTGACCACAGGTCTAGGGCTTGTGAACCAACAGGTTTGTAACCAGTAATGTCTCCGTTTATAATAATGTCTGAACACACTGGGCTATTTAAAGCATGACCCAGTTTTGTGCATGTGAAGAGTTAGAAGCACTGCTGGAAAGGCTGTCTGCTGAAGAACACCAAGAATGACAGTCACCGCATGGAGAGGCCTCTCTGCTGCCCCCCAGAGGCCGCCGCGCCTCAGTGCTTCTGAAAATACAGCCCTGCGCATGCATGCTGCACGCTTCGTTTTGTTTGCTAAGAAAATATTAGCAGGAGGAAAAGTTTAAGCTAACCACACCAATAGCAGCTAGAGTGACAAATTGATACAGAAAGGTGCTCTGTGGCATTAGTGATTCCTTGCATTGCCGAGTCTTTTCGCTTTCAGTTCTGCAATTCAAATAGTTTTCCGCATGCTTTATTTATCGAAGAGACTTGCCATGCATTATAAACCCTAAGCTGGCAATAAGGATGGCAATTAGCAATAATTGTTTCAACATTTAAATAGATTAAGGCTCAAATACCAAAACGAATTTAAAAGGCCAACTGGGAAAATATTTGCAATGCATATGATTAATAAAAAGCCGTTATTAATGTCTCCCGTTATTCAATTAATACATCTTGACATTTTCCACATCCCCCTCTCATTCTTTTCGAATGCTACATGGAATTCAATGCTATGTGGTTTTTTTTCAATGATTTTTAAATCATAGATGAGTAAGAATGTTGTCTGTCATTAAAATATTTCTGTAAGGATACACTAGAAATGGTTTACTTATTCTGGGCAATGGGCCAAAGACTTTGAGCACTTGAGCCAGATCCATATTTTCCATTTAATAGTATTTGAATTTTTCTCTTAAAACATGTTTTACCTCCATCAATTTAGAAAGCTGGTCCAGGATAAGAAATTAGCAGTAAAAAGAATGGACTTACTTAACCTCGTCTGTGACTCAGACGGTTCAAAGGATTCGGCTGTAAGGATGATGGACATTTCAGAGTTCCGTGGCCCACAAAATCACGCCTGCATTTCAAATATCAAAGATGTCACTCAGGACTGAAATTACAGAATATTTCGAGGGGAAATGTTGGTAAATTGCGCTAAAGAGAGCTAGTTATGCGAATGCACCTTGTATTAAAAGGCTTTTAGGCCGAAGTCAGGAGCCCAGAGTTTAAAACTTCTTGATTCTAGGCATTAAGATCATTTGTTCGCTGTGTCTCAAATTATCTATGTGGGTGGCAGAGCAGTATCTCTTTACCTACAATTCAAAGTCTGTTAGAAATTCA
The DNA here is from genome assembly GCA_004026805.1 of Lasiurus borealis. Taxonomy (NCBI): domain Eukaryota; kingdom Metazoa; phylum Chordata; class Mammalia; order Chiroptera; family Vespertilionidae; genus Lasiurus; species Lasiurus borealis. The sequence continues at coordinate 11,501 of PVJN01003022.1, read as the reverse complement.
GCTGGAAACTTCAGAAAAGGTTTTTTTAGAAGTCCTCATTATTTTGTTTTCCACTGTTAGCTGGGACTCATAGTTTGTGTTTGTAGAATAACATTTAATTTAGATTTCTGCCCCTCTAGCTCTAGGAATTTGGTTTAAAAACAAAACAGGTGTCTGCCCAGCTGGCGTGGCCCCGTGGTTGAGAATTGACCTATGATCCAGGAGGTGATGGTTCGATTCCCTGTCAGGGCACATGGCTGGGGTCCTGGCTTCATCCCCAGTAGGTGGGAGGGGTTCCTGCTACCGATGCTGTACTCACCAGCCCTGAGCCCGGCTTCTGGCTGAGTGGCGCTCCCCCTGTGGGAGCGCACTGACCACCAGGGGTCAGCTCCTGCATTGAGCATCTGCCCCCTGGTGTTCAGTTTGCGTCTCACATGTTTAACTGTCAAACGGTTCCTTAGGCTTTTATATATATAGTCTAGAGGCCCAGTGCATGGAAATTGTGCCAGGGGCTTGGCCCCTGTTGCCCCGTGGCTGCCTCAGCTGCTGTTGCTTCCTCTGGAAGGTTCCTCTGGAAGGGTATCTAGAAGGATGTCCAGTCTAATTAGCATATTATGCTTTTATTATTATAAATGGAGCCCTCTCCTCCCACAGAGAATAATTCACTCTTAATCCAGGCCTGCCTGTGAAATAATTAAATGAAAATCACATAAGTGATCACAAGAAAGCCCTTATTAACTTACATATCAAACATTTATGCTATTTACTGACAGGTGTGCTATGGCAGCAGTTTAAATTTTTAAAAATCTTTGGCACACTAAAGGAAGTCTGGGCTGTGTGGAAATTTTAGAAATATTTTTAAAACATATTTTTATTGGCTTCAGAGAGAGGAAGGGAGGAGAGAGATAGAAACATCAATCATGAGAGAGAATCATGGATCAGCTGCCTCCTGCATGTCCCCCACTGGGGATCAAGCCCGCAATCTGGGCATGTGCCCTGACTGGGAATGGAACCATGACCTCCTGGTTCACGGATCCATGCTCAACCCCTGAGCCACGCCGGCCAGGCTGTGGGTAACTTTTTTACAACTGAGCATTTGCATGACGTTGAATATGACAGTGGCTTCATGGGAACTAATCAAGGCTTGATTGGCCCCTCCCCTCTGCTCCCTGCTTCTCCTTCCTCATAGGAGCCGTTTCAGCCTTTGGATCTTGATGAACTGTTCTCAGCACTGGAGAGAGCAGCTCAGAAGAGCCATTGCGTCCCCTAATTGCGGATGATAAATTTGAATTCCACTCTGTAATTGCCAATAATCAGGCCATATTCCAGCTTTTCTGGAGTGCTCAATTAGAGCTCGTGGCCCTCACCTTCTTCCGCTTCCCGCTCGGCTTCTGATCCTGACTCCTCACCGGCAGAATGGCTGTGTCTGTAGTTACATGGTGTGATCTGCACTCTCCGATTGGCAGGGCTTCGAAAGGGAGCTGCTAATTACCGCCATTCCCTTGATTGCAAACTCCGCAGCTCTGAAACTGTGGTCTCCTAATCATGATGTCACCGGGCCTTCATTGGCTTCAGAGTGGTTGGTGGTGTGTGGTCAGGAGTGAACACGGATAAAGTAACAGTGGTTTCCTTCCTTCCTTGACTCAGAGACAGAAGTATGGTGAAAATGAGACTTTTAACGCATTCTTGCAAGACCGGGTATCTGGTTGTACAGGCACAGGGAGCAGAGATCAGGAGCTATTTATCCCTAGGGGGCGAGTCCCTCCTCTGGCTCCTCATTGGCTGAGTACTATGGGTTAACAGTTTCCTCATAGGTCGCCTAGGTCTCCTTGTCTCCTCTTGGGCCATTAAAAAAAAAATGGGCTGAGGCCTTTTCTAATTGGCTGTCTAGTTAAGGTGGGCACCTTGAGGGTTTCCATTGTGATACTGGCTCAGGTGCAGTTCTTTGTTCTTATACCCTCTCCCCTCCTCCCCACATTTGGCTTGCCCTGGGGGCATTCGCTAACGGTTAAAAGTTGACTCTGCTGGAGGTGGACCACAGAGGCTGTCTCCTCCATGGCCTTGTCTTAAACAGAGATTTTCCAAGTTCATTCCTCAGGTTCTCTTGCCGAGGGGCTCCCTACAAAAGGAGTCCCTGTCCCCAAATGCCACCCATTATGCCCCCCTTTAAGAGGTTTGCAGTGTGTTCTAGGCTTTTAAAAACCTCTGGAGAACCCTGGCTGGTGACTCAGTGCTTAGAGCATTGGCCCGAAGACCAAAGGGTCAAGGACATGATTCCAGGTCAATGGAATGTACCTTGGTTTCAGGTTCAATCCCTGAAACCAGTCAGGGCACATTCAGGAGAAACTAATCAATGTTTCTCTCTCTCTTTCTCTTTTTTCCTTCCTCTCTCTCTCTCCCTCCCTTTCGTTCTCTCTAAAAAATCAATAGGGAAAAAAGATCCTTGGGTGAGGATTAACAACAACAGAAACTTCTGGAGATTCTTGCAACAACAGCAAAAATCCTGCTTGGTTGACTTTGACATTGACTTTCTCAGTCTTAGATTCACCCATTGTCCCCCAGTTACTGTGAGACCCTGTTTTAAGTGTCGCAAGTCAAACTGACTTTATATGGCATGCAACCATTTTCAAATCTGACTATAAACATACTAAGGTTATTACATTAGGATTCTAAAAGCGCCTTTAAAAATATGAAGGAGAAGAGCTTAAGGTCCCACTTTAAAGAGCAGAATACATGTTGCCTCTAGACCAGTGGTTCTCAGCCTTTCTAATTCCCTGTGCTGGAGTGATGGTCAATTTGCATATTACTCTTCTCTTACGTAGAACAGACCTCCTGCTCCTTTAATACAGTCCCTCATGTTGTGGTGACCCCACAGGTTGAGAGCCACTAGCAGGGTCGCCGAAGACCATCAGCGAACACAGATGTTTACATTATGATTCATAACAGGAGCAAAATGACAGTTATGAAGTAGCAACGAAAATAATCATATGGTTGGGGGTCACCACAACATGAGGAGCTGTATTAAAGAGCCGTGGCATTAGAAAGGTTGAGAACTGCTCTCACAAAGACACGCCCATGCTCTCAGCTGGAAAGGAAAATAAAGCCATTCTTTATAGTAGAGCTTCTAACTGGCACTGTTGGTATTTGCGGCCAGATGCTTCCTTTGCTATGGGGTCACTGCTCTGTGTGCTGCGGGGTGCTGGGCACGGAGCAACATCTGGCCTCCACCCACAGATGCCAGGAGCAACCCTCATCCCCAGTTGTGATGACCAGAAATGTTTCCAGATGTTGCCAAATGTATCCTGGGCGGGAAATCGCCCCCTTTGAGAACTGCTGAACAGTGAGGAGCTGACAGTTCATTTTCTGCGTGAAATACTAAAAGTTCTTCAGGATTTCCCTCACCCCGTCAGTGTCTAGGACTAAAGGGGTAACAAGGAGGACGATTGAACTTAGTTACTCAATGTAATTGAGAGGCAGTTTTCAAGGGGAGCCCTCAGCAAAGTGTGGGCTTTTAGGTGAGTGCAGAGTGGGCTCTGACTCTTTGGCTTTTTTAAAAACAAAACAAAATGTTTTTATTGGATTGTAGAAAGAGGGGAAGGGAGAGGGGGAGAGAGAGAGAAATATCAACGATCTGCCCTAACCAGTCTGGCCCAGGGGATAGAGTGTCAGCCTGCCGACTGAAGGGTCCCAGGTTCAATTCCGGTCAAGGGCATGTACCTTGGTTGCGGGCACATCCCCAGTAGGGAGTGTGCAGGAGGCAGCTGATCGATGTTCTGTTCTCATCAATGTTTCTGACTCTCTATCCCTTTCCCTTCCTCTCTGTGAAAAATCAATAAAAAGAAAAGAAATATAATTGATTGGAGAGACACATCAATTGACTGCCTCCCGCACGCCCCCTACTGGGGATCAAGCCCACAACCGGTGACCTCTTGGTTCCTGGGTTGACACTCAACCGCTGAGCCACACCAGGCCAGGCCTCTTTGATGTTCTAAGTGGAGCTTCATGGGAAATCTGCTTTTATTCCCAGCTCACTGGTTAATCACTGCTTACAAACTCCGCTGGTGTGAAAACTCAGCAGAAACTGGAGCATCAAGAGGCAACCAGGCCCATGGCAAAGGCATCTTAGGGAAATGGGAGAAGCGCCCAGCAGAGACTGGCTGGGACACCAGACCTCCGAGACCTCCTGCTCCTCGCAGTTCTAAACACTAATTTCACTTGCGGTCAGAAGACGGGATCAGAGAACAAAAGTGGGCTTTGTAAGATGTGTTTTCTCTGACTTCGGCTCCAGGGCGTGTTCTGTGCAGCCCATCCATCTACTTGTCATTTATCAGGGGCCTGGGGAGTACTCACTCACTGGTGGAAGAATAGAGCAACAATTCTCAAACCGTGAGGAACGGACTTGCCATAGGCTCACAAGGTTTAAAAATGTTTGCAGCCTGGCCAGCGTGGCTCAGAGGTTGTGTCAACCTATGAACCAGGAGGTCAGGGTTCAATTTCCAGTCAGGGGGCATGCCTGGGTTGTGGGCTCGATCGGTAGTGTGAGGCATGCAGGAGGCAGCCGATCCATGATTCTCATCTTTGATGTTTCTCTCTCCCTCTCCCTTCCTCTCTGAAATCAGTCTATATGTACAGGCAGTCCTCGGGTTACTTCTGACTCGTACATCGTTTTGTGGTTATGTCGCCATCTCCCATTTATTTATTTAAAAAAAAGTTCCGTAATTTCGACATACATACATAGGTGTTTTGTGTTGTTTATTATTTATTTACCACAAGGTCAGGAATTGTTATCTTTTATTTTTTTTTTATTTTTATTTTTTTTTTACTGTTTCACTCCTTTACTGCTGTGTATGTGCTTCACTTGAGTGATGTAGGTGCCTATGTAGGTGGATTTCGACTTAGGGTGAAAATTTCGTTACGCCGCACTGTAGAAACAGATAGCCGACATAACCCAAGGACCTACTGTATAAAAGGCTAATATGCAAAGTGTCCTGGTGCCCCCTCAGGAGTTCAACCGGAAGACCAGGAGTTCGAGTGCTCATTATGATATGTGCTGACCACCAGGGGGCAGTGCGGAACAAAAGAAGGCCCCAGCTGGCAGCCAGAAGGCCCCAATGGCCCTGATCGCCAGCCAGGCCTAGAGACCCTCCCCATGCACGAATTACATGCATCAGGCCTCTAGTAAAATATATATATATTTAAAAAATACGTGTTTGCAGAATGTTACTGAGTTGTCCTTTTCTCTCTCATCCTCTCACAGTGCACAGTGGCATTTTCTTTTTCTTTCCTCCTTCCTTCCTTCCTTCCTTCCCTCCTTCCTTTCTTTCTTTCTTTCCTCCTTCCTTTCCTTCTTTCTTTCTTTCCTCCTTTCTTTCCTTCTTCCTTTCTTTCTTTCTTTTTTCCACAGTGGCATTTTCTGGCTGGGTGTCCAGTAAACCAGGAATTAAATCAATTAGCAAAAATGGAAAGCAACTCCCCTCTCTCACTAATTTTTCTTGTTTGGGCAAACATAGTTATCCTATCTATTAAAGGAATAATGTGCACATTGACCATCACTCCAACACACAGGATGGCTTCTCCCATGTGGTCAAAGATGGCCATCCCTATGTGGACACAAGATGGCTTCCACAAGATGGCCAGCAGGGAAGGGCAGTTGGGAGAGACCAGGCCTGCAGGGGATTACAGTTGGGGGGGACCCAGGCCTGCAGGGGAGTACAGTTGGGGGGGATTAGGTCTTCAGAAGAGGGTAGTTGGGGGCATCCAGGCCTGCAGGGAAGGGCAGTTGGAGGGGGGGAGACAAAGCTTGCAGGGGAGAGCAGTTAGGGGTGACCAGGTTGGCAGGCAGGCAATGTCCCCTGGCTGTCTGGCTGTCCTCACCACCAGACCATTCTTCCCTGCTGGGAATGACAGATCAAGGAGGTCCCTTCCATGACCACCAGTTGGGGGTGTCTAGACTGGCAGGGGAGGGCAGTTAGGGATGACCAGGCCGGCAGGGGAGGGCAGTTAGGGGCAATTGGGCTGGCAAGAGAGCAGTTAGGCATCAATCAGGCTAGCAGGGGAGTTGTTAGTGGGTGATCAGGCTAGCAGGCAGAAGCAGTTAGGGGCAATCAGGCAGGCAGGCAGGCAGGCAAGCAGTTGGGAGCCAGTAATCCTGGATTGTGAGAGGGATGTCACAGATTGGAGAGGGTGCAAGCTGCACTGAGGGACACTCCCCCCCATTTCCATGAATTTTGTGCACCAGACCTCTAGTATTTTATAAATCTGTTGCTTATGTTACAAAAGGGTTTATTTTTGTTTTAATGAATTAATACATATTTTTTGAATGTCTCAGTTTTTTTATTTCCAACATGGTAAATATCGATGGCTATGATCCAGGGAAACAAAACCTGGTTCCCTTTGAGGCCCCCAGCAGTTCTTAAGCAGGTAAAGGGGTTCTGAGAGCAGGAGTTTAAGAAGCACCTTCCTAAAGAATGAGCACATTCTGTTGGGTGTGTGTGGGCAGATAAAGATCAGACTAAACTCCAGATGCCCCGAAGCCTGGAGGAGCCTTTTAAATACACATGGAGAGGCAGAGAGAAGGCTCAGGGCTGGGATTCATTACCATCTTCAACCCTATAAATGCCACAGAGGAAGGCGGCTGCTCTCTGACACTCTCCTCTCTCCTGAGGGGTCTCATTAAACAAGAAATCTGTGAAGAGCCTCTCTTCCTGACAGCTTTTGTGTCTTCACCTTCTGCCGACTCATCCGGAGCAGCTCTGATTTCAGGAGAGGGACTGCATGTCCCCTGGCTGGCTGGCTGTCCTCACCACCAGACCATTGTTCCCTGCTGGGAATGACAGATCAAGGAGGTCCCTTCCGTGACCCTGTTAGTGGAGAATTCGTTCGTGTGCATGAGCATTTGAAGGCCAGAAGACATGGAAAGCGTTCTTGGACGCCAGATCATTAGACTGTACCTTACCATCAGTCTTTGCGTGAATCTGGCAGCTCCGCTATCCTCTCATTTTCCTCATTTGTTGAGTAGGCTGTTAAAACTGCCCAAGAAGCTCAGATCATCTTATTTGAAGAAATCACCACTTTTTAGTCCCTTTCTGTCTGTAGGAAGGAAATGTGTAAGAGAGGACAGTCGCTCAGACCAGCTAATGAACTGTGTCTGTCACCCGGGCTGGCCATGGGTCTCTGAGGGACCAGCGATGCCTGAATTCCATGACTGCTGTCACTTTAAGCCTCTGTTACAGGGTAGCTCCATGGACCTGCCTTAAGGTATCTGGTGAACTCTAAGCCCCTTAAGGGATAGAACCATGCTCATTCATCATCCTTCTAGTTCAGAATTCTTAAAATTGATTTCAGGGACGAAGGGAGCAGGAGAGAGAGAGAGAAACATCAATGATGAGAGAGACTCCTTGATCGGCTGCCTCCTGCACGACCCCCACTGGGGATGGAGCCTGCAACCTGGGTATGTACCCTTGACCGGAATCAAACCCAGGACCCTTCAGTCTGCAGGCCCACACTCTGTCCACTGAGCCAAACCGGCTAACGGCCATCATTCTTCCATTTCAGAAGCAAAAGCTTCCTGCCTAGTGGGCACTCAGAACCTGCTTATTAGTTATCGGGGAGAGTTGGCACTTTCATTTTAACCCACAGCTGTTGGTCCCTCCCAGGCATGGTGTTAGGTACTGGGTTTCCAAAATAAACCACCAAAAAGCCATCTCTCTTCTGGAGAAGGCGACCATTGAGGAGAAGCGAGGAGACCCTCATGCAGACAACTGTCACGTGAACTGAAGGGGATGAGTGCCATGGGACAGAGTGAAGGGGTGGGCAGAGTGAGGGGGCAGTGGTTCCAGAATGAGAAAGAAGGCTTTGGGGAAGTGGTTCTTTTTGGGGTTCAGTGCTGGTGGGTTCAGTAGGATGTTCTTTAGATGACATCTTAGGAGACATTCCACCAGGAGAGGGCTGTGTGGACAAGGAGATGAGAGTGTGGGACACCCAAAGGCATGAAGGGGGGGGGGCAGCATTGAGGTGCTAGCATGGGTGAGGAAGAGGGAGTTATTATTGGACAGAGGGGGGCTGCTGGGGTGAGGGAGGGCTGCCCACGTTCGGAGGCTTTGGCGCTGCCCATGAGATGAGACAGCATGGAGACCTGCCAAGGTTTTCCTTCGCCATTAGTCTTGGTGTTTCTTAGCCGATGTGTGAACTCAGGGATGATCAGAGCTAAGTTAAGGCAGAGCTTTTCGAGATGAACGAACAGCCTCACACCAAACCCCAAACTGATAGAAATATGTGGTTATAAAATCTATATTTTATAACTGTGTGTCTCTGCCTAATAGATGTTTAGATCTATAAATAGATATGGATGGGGAGAGTGTGTGTTTATATCACTACTTCTTTTTTAATTATTGTTTAAAGTATTACATGAGTCTCCTTTCCCCCCCATTGACCTCTCCCCTGTCACCCCTCCCCGCAAAGAACAATCCCTCACCCCCCTAGGGTCTGTGTTGATTGTTTTTGCTTATACGCATGCCTATAAGTGCTCTGGTTGATCTCTTACCCCACCCCCACCCCCGCCTTCCCTCATAGGTTGTACAGTCTGTTCAGTTTTTGTTCTGGATCTATTTTTGTTCATCAGTTTATGTTGTTCATTATATTCCACAATGAATATATGAGTGAGATCATGTGTATATCCTGCTTCTTATTTAAAATATATATATATTTTATTGATTTTTTTTTTTTTACAGAGAGGAAGGGAGAGGGATAGAGAGTTACAAACACTGATGAGAGAGAAACATTGATCTGATGCCTCCTGCACGCCCCCTACTGGGGATGTTCCTGCAACCAAGGTACATGCCCTTGACCGGAATCGAACCTGGGACCCTTCAGTCCTCAGGCTGATGCTCTATCCACTGAGCCACACTGGTGAGGGCTATCCCTGCTTCTTGACTGTTTTTCATACCCCTGTCCCCCCTGTCCCCCACAACACACACAACGGGCCTTTTTAGACTTTTTAAAAATATATTTTTATTGATTTCATAGAGGACGGGAGAGGGAGAGAGAGGGAGAAACATCAATGATGGAAGAGAATGATTGATGGGCTGCCTCCTGCACTCCCCACACTGGGGGTCAAGCCTGCAACCTGGGCATGTACCCTTGATCAGAATCAAACCCGGAATACCTCAGTCCACAGGCCAGCACTCTATCCACTGAGCCAAACTAGCTAGGGCTAGCCAATTTTTTAAATTGCCTCATCATGAAATTTCAATACTACAGATATTGCATCTAAGTTTACATACTGTATGTGTATCTGTGCTTTATGTTTATGAAAAGAGTACGATATTTTGCTCACACCCCACCCCCCCAATCCCTCAAGAACCAACTTTTACCTCTTGGAAGTGATGTCCGTTCCATTTAGAATACATCGTCTATATCTATGTGTGTGGGCATGTGGGTGTCACCTTACGGCCAGGAAGAGTTCAGATCCCAAATTAGATGCTACTTATTCATTCACGGTGGGAAGTGTAACTTTCCAAAGGAATGAATATTCCCATCTTTCATCTAACTACCAGGAAAATTGAAGTAGTAAATTGGAAGGGGAAAAAAAACTGCTTCGAGAGCATTGAGTCAAAAGAAAATAAATTGGATAGTCATGGAAATATTTCATCCAAAGTATAGAAATGCCTGATGAACTATTCCTCACTCTAACTCATAAAACCTTACTTTAGTGAAGAATTATATCCAACTCTATAATAGATGAAATATTTCTCTTTGATAATGCTGACTGAAGTCTCAAAATATGATTTTGTCATCCTTTTTATTTTTTTTTTTGTACACCCTTCAGATCACTCGTCCAATTTCCTGATAATACAGTGATTGTTTCATACTTGTTACAAGGAGTACTTGATGGCCCTTGAAAACCATCTTGGTTTCTTAATTGGATTAGACTGCAGACTCTAGTCTCATCAGGGACATATTTCGAAACCATTTACTAAGGAGAGTTACTTCAGCAGATCTGTTATGCGTTGTTCTGAGTAGTTTCTGCTTTAGGACAACCTCTCCCTGACCTTGTGGCCAAATTCTTGTGGTCCCCCAGGGGAGCACAGGTGCACTGATCATGAGTCAGGGACTGGACTACGCTTGCTCTGTTCAATCTAGCAGCTGATTGTTAGCTCTACAGCTTCATCATCTATATATATAAAAGCCTAATATGCATATTGTCCCCTCAGGAGTTTGACCAAGAGACCAGGATTCGATTGCTCGCTATGATGTGTGATGACCACCAGAGGGCAGCTCAGAATGAAGGGAGGCCCCTGCCAGCAGCTGGAAGGCCTCAATCGGCCTTGATCACTGGCCAGGCCTATGGACCCTACCTATGCACAAATATTGTGCACTGGGCCTCTGGTTATATAATAATGCTTTTGAGAGAGAGGGAGAGAGAGGGATCCCTGGATTTTTGCATCTATCAAGAGCTGAATAATGAGTTAGTGCCTTCTCTAAAATTTTTATTGGACATACAAGTTAAATCCACATTCCTTAAAGAATGCTTCATTAGATTTCCAAAATATTCTCAATAAACAGAAGAAAACTCAAAATGCTTTCTTATTATAAGCTTCAGAAATAGATGATGATGAAAAGAGAGAAGATGTTGAAACTAAGAAGTCCAATGCCTCTGAGTAAAATAAAGCTTCCATTTCATTAGAATGAAAGCTATTTGAACTAGTAAAATGTTCAAATTGTAGACTTGTTTAAAAATAAAAATGGGTTTCCATTTCCAGTATGGCCAAAGAAATTCCCACTAGATTGCCTCTTTTCAATATAATGACTAAACTCTGGGCAAAATTTTAAACACCTGTCACAGTCATTGGGAAATGAATAACGGTGGGCAGATTCTCTAGGGGATTTCATACTTAGAATGGCAAGAGCTAAGTTTGTCAGATTTTATGGCTTTTCGTGTCACAGTTGGCACCCAGTCAAGTGGCTAGAATTCCAATAGAAAGCTTCTAGTCTTTCTGGCCTAAAGAACAAGAGGGCAGAATTTGGGGCAGCCAGTACCGATAGAAAGTAAAGGGGGGAGTCTCACAGAGGAAAAAGCCAAAGAAGGTGTACCCTTTATTCGCTGCATAAACCCTGCCCCCAATCTCTGGCTGACTGCAGAACCCTCTATGTGGGGTGCCTGGTACATAGAAGACTCTCCAAATCGATGATCAGTTATTGGCATATGTTTGTACTTCAGGAGGAGCCTAGCATGGTGTGGGGTGCAGTGGAGGCTTTCGGGAAATATTTGCTGCATTAGGGGAGGAGAAACCAAAGGCCAGATGCTAGTTAGCTACAAAGCCAAGCCCCCTCCCACTGCATGCTGGGACCTCCCTGTCTTCCATGTTGTCAGAGCCCACACTGATTAAACGCTGGAGAACTTCCTTTGGCCAGATGTTCAAACAGCTGAAAACCCTCCTGGAGGCTATGCCCCATCACTTAGAACCTCCACCAGCTGGTGCTAAGATGGCCACCTTTCAATCTCAACCACTCTTAAAAAAAAA